>JPKZ01000478.1:323018-336981 GCA_000803305.1 Toxocara canis
AGAGTGCAGGGGTAGCTCTTTGGAAAGCCCTCGGAGCAAGATTTAAATATATCTCATCTCAAGGAGAATACCCTCCAGTGGAAAAGGTCAAATACCATCTTGCTTTACAAAAAGGGCGATAAAGAACATCTAAAAAACTATCCTCTCATTTGCATCCTCTCTCGTATTTATAAGCTGTTTACAAAGATCGTAGTAACGAGGCTATCAAATGTTCTCGACTGCCAAAAGCCAAGACAGCAGGCAGGCTTTCGCAAGAACTACAGCACGATGGATAATATATTAACCCTTACACAACTATTCGAGAGGGCAAGACAATACAAACTATCCCTTTGTGTCGCTTTTGTAGACTACGAAAAGGCCTTTGACAGCGTAGAAATAAACGCCGTCCTAAATTCTCGCCACAAGCAAGGTTTCGCGGCCCAATACGTCAATCTGCTCAAAGAGGCAAACTCGTACTGCACCACCGACATAAAACTACATCAACACCTGTAACAGTCCCAGTGGAGAAAGGTGTCAAACAGGGAGACAGAATCTCCCCGAAACTATTCATTGCATGTCTCGAATCAGTTATCCGATACATCGACTGGAAAGGTGGTATCAACATCAACGGAGAGTACCTCAACCATCTTCGGTTTGCAGACGACATTGTACTCATCGCTTCAACGACTAACGAACTACAGGCCATGCTGACCAAACTCAGCACTCACAGTGCAGCCGTTGGCCCTAAACTAAACCGCATGAAAACAAAATTCATGCGGTCAAAAACGACAAAACCAGGCCAAATAGTAGTAGAGGGCGATGTAATCGAAGAGGTGAAGGAGTATGTCTACTTGGTGCAGATGGTGAAGATGGATCGCGACATGCAGCCCGGAATAACGCGACGAATAAGAGCAGGATGGAGGGCGTTCAACTCGATAAAGGATGTGCTGAAAAAGAAAATGAGCAAAACCCTCCGTGCCCATCTAATCAACAGCACGGTCCTACTCGCCATGCTATACGCAGGCAAAACGTGGGCCACAACAAAAAATGAAGAAAGACGACTAACGACGGCACAGACGGCAATGGAAAGATGTATCTTAGGAATATCGCTACACGAACACATCCGATGCGAGGAGATTCGCCGTAGGACTGGAGTCCGAGACGTGATCGCAGAGTACCAGAATCTGAAGCTACGTTGGGCAGGCCACGTAGCTCGAATAAACAACGAGGGATGGACTCGCGCAGTTGCCGAGTGGTATGCTATGGAACAAAAACGACCTCTCGGGAGACCTCCGAGAAGGTGGAGAGACGAAATAGATATATGTATATGTACATATATATAATCTTTTGTTCTATTCATAAGTAAGCATTCGCTCAAACAAGCCTTTCACTATAGCAATTCCGTGGGAGACATTTGTAGTTGGCATTTTGGTACTCTTATAGGACAGCGGTTTGGGCAGATAAGCTAGATCGAGGCGTCTTGCTGCAGGGCAATAGCGCAAAAATGTGCACGAGACATCTCGAAAAGCTCTTCTGTTGCTTAACCTTTGCTCAGACTCAGTTTTAGCCCTTTTGCCGTTGTTTTGCGTTTATTGTTTCGAATGGGCGACACAACTCTTGTGTCACGAAAAAACCCTCCTTTACGAGTTTCGACCTGCACGTTTTCCTCTAGCCTAGCTCACAGTGATTTGTTCAAAAAAAGGAGAAAAAGAAAGGTCACTTACGCCTTTCGGACAGTATGCTAAACGACCGTAAAATCATTCATCACTGAAAATTCATCAAAAATGACAGATACTTGTTAGGCTACACCTCGACACTAAAATGCATTCCTGCGCAGGCTATACTGCGAACTCAGCGGACGATCGCATCAATTCTAACTGTGCAGCAAGCGTAATTATTTGGGTGGCCGGTCAGCGCGCGCAATCGCGTCTGCGTACCTCTGAATTTGAAAGAGTGACAGCGTTTTTGAGGTGGTGCCTGCACTGAGATCTCTTGTGTCGAATTAGAAAAGTTGACGATTCCAATGATCGAATCTAAGAGCGATAGCTCTCTAACGTACCTTCCCCGCCAAATTGATTTCTACGCGCCATAATCCACTCAAAAAAAAACTGCCGCCTATCGGAACTTTGTTTGCACACCGAGATGCCACTGACTATGTGTGTGCCACATTTCATTGAGGAAAGTTTTCTGGTCGATCGGTTAAAACTGTGAGAGGAATGATGCAACGAGATATGCGCCCAGATGACGATACCGCATTGGGCATTCGTGCCTGCTAGAGGCCTGTGAATAAGACAGCTAACTGCGAAGACAGCACATCGCTCGAGCGACGCACAAAACGACATGAGAACATAAAACCAGTTCAGCCAGAAACACAACAACATGCAAAAATCTGTCGCTCATTCCCGAGCAAAATTAAATGCGACAACAGTTATCACCACCCCACGGACTCCACTTGATATGGCGACCGGCTAAAACATAACGCGCAGCGTTCTTCCGCTCAACGATCGACGACAGTGACCGAAAGATTCTGTGCGGGAGTTGACCATTAAAAACGAAATCGACTTTAATGTTCAATTCTGAAGACGCTTGCTGCTCCGGATACAATTTTTGCTGCGTTTATGAAGCTAACGTTGAAATGTATTACGCACTTTGTAGAGTATGTGCTTCGCCAATTTTTCGCTGGTTGGCAGCCACGTTGTTGTTCGCTGAATGCTCACCACTTTACTAATAGTATTCGTAACAGAAGTACGATACTCAAATAAATTACAGTGAAAACACACCGTTGTTGATATCTAGCCGTTTAACCAGTCGAACTGTCCCTAAGGAACGCAGTTGTGATGTCATAACCGTTCTGTTTGCCATGATTGTGTTCTTTTTTTTGAACTGTTCTCGCTATTCCAAAAATTCTGCAAAGGATATAAGCTGAATAGTGAAATGTAGTGGTGTGTTGTGACGTGGTATTTTTATTGTGGTTGTAACTGATTGTGCCCCTTTGTATCACGTTTGTATCATCATTGTACTGTCGTAAAGGTAGTTCTTGCGTATCGACTAAACAGAAGATTCGATTCGATTCGATTCGTTGTAATTATTTTTCTCCTCTCTCTCTCTCGCTGTGTTTCCCTCCTCAGTTTGCGGTTTCGGTGCATTTCTATATTAATAGCTGGTATTGACATAGTATCCGCTTCAAATGTTATTTGCGATCTGCAGTAAAAACGCACCATATTTGAAATACGATTGTGTGCTTGCGCCTTGAACGTTAACGATTGTGTGCTTGCGCCTCGAACGTTAACGATTGTGTGCTTGCGCCTCGAACGTTACCCGTTCTTCCTTGTTCTTTAAGCGCGTTGTTGACGATTGTGATAACTGTGTGCATGCCCACATCCAAATGAGAATAATCCGCCGAGAATATATGCAAAACCATTCAGCGATAGACGTTTGTCTCGGCGCTCGAAACTTACGCATGTTTTAAGTTCGTCGTCAAGAAATGACACTCAAATTTGTTGTTTTGTGCAATTGCGGTTTTAGTGTGAAGCTGAATGAGATAAATAGGTGCATTATTTTACGATACGGAGATAGATGCAATGTTCATCTGGGAATGCATAAAATTGAGCGCTTGATGTTTAGATTTGTCTGATCGTATGGACGCATGCTTTTATGCAGTGTTTATGACCAAATGATAGAGCTTCATTCGGCGCTTATTTTGCCGTTGCCTTGTTTGAATGCACCACATAAACTCGTACAACGATTTTCTTGATCAAGCAGATGCACAACTGGAAATGTATGTGCTGAGCGAAAGAAGAGGGCGAGGCGAAAATGGATAGGCATGCTGGGTTACAACAATGAAAAAACGCTGACAAATTCGGCTGTAATAATGAGAAACTTTTAGAGCGCAAACGACGTGAAGATTGGGAAGCGAAACGTTTCGGTAGTCATTGACATCCCACTTCAGTTGTACACCTGGTAGTCGCTGTTGTACTTTTCAGGTAATAGAGCTTGCTGCGCGGACAGCTATGGTGGCCGTTTCAGATATTGCTAACGCGCTAACCAGTTCACTAAGTTCAGCCGAGATATGGCCGAATCCAACATGGCTGGTGACGTTGTTCGTACTGTTCACCATCGTACGTTTACTCAAGGTCTTTAGCTTTCCCGAGAAACCCGAAGTGACTTACATGCTGAAATCTTCCGATAAGGACCGCAGTATAGGAGAAGTGCTCGAGAAGTGTTTGATTCTAAACGAGATGTAAGTTCTGGCCATAAATTGTTTTTTTCCTAACACTTGGTCTACTATAATCTTGACAGTACTGACAAGTGAGACATTTTTCATTTTTCAAATGGTATTTGACGTGAATGTGCACCATCAGCAAGACTCTGACACTGTCAGAGGAGGCTCATTAGTAAATCATGGAAACGTTGACCTTTATCCATTGTATTCGTTGTGATGCGAAGTGTTTTGCTTTGCGCGCTAAATATTTATCAACTTTTTAGATGTTTTCTCAGCGACTTATATTATTCATCACTGGTTAAAATCATTTTTTGACTTCCTTCAGTTTATAAGCAAGTTTGCTGTGGCCCGATACTGTTGGATAAACTTTTGCAGATATAGTCCTCCGTTACTTTGGGGGCGTAACGGGCACATTCAAACTGCGACGTACGGCCTACTTGGACACGCATCGTTGAAGCGAACTTTCGATGCGCGTCATGTGATCAAGCTACCTGATGGTGCTTCTGTCATCGTTGACATATACGAACCACTTACCCTACACTCGACTGGACGTTAGTTTCCTCTTTTTGACGCTTCTTTCACTTCCCAAAGTCGCATTGGATTGAACATCTTAGATGAAAAACCCTGTTGTTCTCCTGACAGATATTTGATTTTGCACAGTAGCCCGATGACTTGGATCGAAGTGTTGTTAATTTTGTGCTGACGTTTCTGGCACTAGAGCCATAACCATACAATAGTGGTCTTAAACTCTCATTTATGACGGAGATCTTATAACTCTGAGTCATAACGTTATCTTCTTCTAGGAGATTATACGCTGGCGTTATGTCCGGGAATTGCGAACTCAAGTGAATCAAACTATATACGTACTTGTGTTCATTATGCACAGGAGAAAGGCTACCGATGCGCCGTGCTGAATCATCTCGGTGCACTTCCCGACATACCTCTAACATCTTCTCGCATATTTTCTTATGGTTACTTTTTCTGCCAAAAAAGATTTGTTGCCATGTACAGTAAACCGAAATAAGATCTGTTGAAACTTGCGTACGACATTCTGAAATTCACTACTGTCTTAGTTACGCAAGTACTATGTTTTATTGCGTCAGTAACAGTTATGCATATCGGAGAGGACCGGTTTCGAGACTACGAAGGCCAATCTTATCGTTAGGTAATGCATTTTTGTTGATCGTTTGCTAAAACACCATTACAAGCTTAGTTCGAACAGGTATCCGAGTCGAAAAGAAAATTCCAGCAGATCGGTTGAAAGCAGTAGGAAGTTGACCTAGACTAAGGAATGAGGAGTGGAAAAAGCACATTGGGCAAGGCGTTGTTTTGGCCAAGAATGTGATACTCTGTTGTCAATTAAGGGAAACTCGAATCGTGGCGAACTCTGCTAGTGCTTTGGTTTTTTATTTTTATGTGCAACTGTTTTAAAAAAAAAGAAGGGGGGGGGGGGGGGGGGGGGGGGGGGGAGAGGGGTAGAGAGAGAGAGAGGTTGAGAAGACACATCTGCTGAAGTTATGATGGGAGGGAACACATCTTGTTTCTGACCATGTGTTAAGGAGCACCAAGGAAGGCGGTAGAGGAAAGTTCTACGGTTGATTTTTGCACAGAAGCTGGTTGAAATGGAGTCAAAACAAAACTGAAAGCAATGTACCAAGAAAGCTTATGATTTATTTGGTGCCGAATAATCTGATCAAAGTGACTATACACCAAAAACTTTGAAAATCGAATTCCGTATTTGGTTCGACGCATTACACGTGAATTTTTTATGTAAGGTCTTGGTGGAGTGGAGCACTGAATAATGTCTTCACGGCGTTAAGTCATTAGGGGGAATTTCCCTAGCAATTTTGTCGCCGTCGTCGTGGTTGTTAAAATCTGTGCTTGCGTTGACTATGCGAGGAATAGTTAAGAGCCTTCACTTTCTAAGTATTGAATTTCGACCTGTGTATGGAGTTGTTTTTGCAGGTGGTACTGAGGAATTAGAGGCAATGATGTTTCGATTGTGTGAACTCTATCCGACAACCCATTTCATATCGATTGGCTTCAGTATGGGTGGTAATATAACTGCTCGGTTCCTCGTAAAAGCCGAGCAGAAAGTTCTCGATAAGATTGTGCTTGGACTTTCAGTATGTCAAGGCTACTGTGCCACTGCGTAAGTCTTTTTTACCTCTATAACCTTTGCAGTGGGCATCCTTGTAATCGATTCGTATTTAACTTTAGGATCCTTAGTTGTATTTTGCTGCTAGTTTCGCTCTTCCACGATTATCACTATCAGTTAGCTATTTCTGAGCTTTTTTTTTTTACTCCTCGGTGACTCTTCGAAACACCAGCATCCTCCCATCCGCTCCTCAACTACTTCAGAAATTGTACCTTAGCAGGAAACTTTTGGAGGGAACGCAGTTTTCTTTCGACTTTAAAAGAGAAAGAATTGCAGTGAAGCTCATATTTGATATGGAGAGGATTCAGTGGCAGCGTTATCGGCCTATAATTGTATTCTGAGTGAGGGAGAGAGAGTGTATGCCAGATTGCTTTCTTCATCATTATTTTTGAGATTGCCGTTCGACGTTCATTATGAATCGGAGCACTAGCGGACTTTTTGATTGTTCATTTATATTCTTTTCTGTGTTTTATTTCACTTAGAAAAGCTTCATATTTTACTGTCCCATATTTGCAATGAAAATTAGCATGCGGCATAGCATTGGGTACATCGTTGATTAAACTGGCCAAAATATTTTCCTTCTTAACAATTTTCAAGTTCGGCGGCTCTGTACCATGACTGGGAGAATGGTCGCCGCGCTTATAACTACGTCATAACTGAAAATATGAAGAGACTGTTGCGAAGAAACTACGATATGGCTGTGGCCCCATTTGTGAGATCACATCTCATCGATGAACAGGTTTCCATAGCATTTTAGATGGTTCTCATTTTTGTTCTATCAAAATCTGAGCGATACTTTTATACAAACTGCAATGGGAATTAGATTTATGAGTGAGGATAAAAATTCAAAGCATCTTTTTTTCTGTTTCATAAGATTTTGCTTTCAGAAGGTAATGAAGTTTTACCGTTCTGCAGATGAAAAAGCAGGAAATTGTTGGAAAATTAACGGAGACTGGAAATGTTGCGTTCTCATTCGGGTACACGGACAAAAAGAAATTATGTCACGAATCTTCCTCTTTCTTCGATATTCCGTTCTCCTCTATCTTTGTGAACATAATAAACACTGCGTGTTTTACGGTTACCGAAAAAAAGGTCTTTCATCACGTCTGTTTAGCTCATCAGTTGGACTGTACTGTTGCTTCTCTTAGTGAGCAGGTGATGAGCCATATTTGCGTCGTTTTCATTAAGGAGTTGAAAAATGGTGGAAAGACGATGCTGAACACCGAGTCTACTGATTCAACACACTGACCGTTCTTTAGCGAAGTTCAGCTCCAGTCCTCAACAACTAGTGAACTCATATGATTATGAGTGAGCGTGAATGCTTTAGCTGTTACTTTGAATTGTTTGTTATTGCCATCACAAGCTAGGCGTATAATAATATTAGGTTGCTACAGGCAACAATCTTCAGAATCGGCAGTCAACCAAGCTTGGGAGTCGTGTCATTTGACCGATATTTCGATTAACAAAGCACTTTGACTTTGTTACCATCGGAATTATTTTGTGCTACCTCTGCCGAGAGACTCTCACTCAAATATCATTCTTTCATCTTGATTCAAATTTTTATAGTTTACCCCGCGCTGAAGAACTCCATCAAATAGTTTCCCAAATCACCTTATGCATTCTTCATCTTTTTGGCGTTATTTTCGTGGAATATTTTCTTCATGTAGAAAATTTCCCATAGCAGCTTTGCAGCAACTTGAAAAGTTGGAATCAGATTCGAATCCTATCCGCCTACGTACTTTTTTTCACTCACGGTTCTGCAGTTGACTGCTTTATGAAGCCCGTACTGCACCATAGTTCCTTTTTCGTTTATGACTGTATTCGTTTATAAAGAACATCTAATGTATGTTTTGTGTCTTATAAATGGTAACGAACTTTATAAGCATTACATTTTGCTTTATAGGTTTAAATGTGAAATAGCTAATGAAATGGATTGACGTGTTTTTCAGCGTCTGTGGTCAGCGACATCGATTGTAGCGCTGGATGAATCATACAATCGCCGAGTGCTTGGCTTTTCATCGGTGGCTGATTTTTACAAGGCATGCAGCTGCCTTCCTCACCTTCAAGAAATATCCGTACCCACGGTTAGCCTTACCTTTCCCTCTGTTAGGCCTGTGACATCGTCAAACTTATGACTAGACATTTTTCCTCCTGTTCTAAACGTTGTTTCCTGTAAAGGAAATGATGAAGTAGTAATAATGAAACTGATATGAATTTGGTAAAAGGAACGATGAAAATAATGTTAAAGGTATTCATTAACGCTATGGACGATCCTTTGATTCCGAAGCCGCTATGGAAGCGGGTGCGCGATCTGGCTGCGGTGAACCCACGTTTCGGGTTCATAATGACGAAACACGGTGGTCATCTCGGTTTCCTCGAAGGTACAAGTATTGCGCCAAACTCGGTGACGTGGCTAGACCGGCTCATTGTTGAACTTTCGGATGCAGCTATCGCCGTTTACGAATCTTAACCAAAAACGACTGCGGTTTTAATTAACATAGTTTTCCACCGTTTACCTTTGCTAGCGTAATCAAGACTTCAGAATAAGTGAAGGTTTAGGATTGTTATTGTTAATGATCCGATGATGTAGCGAGAAAAAAAATGAAATTTTGACCGAATACGGAAACAGTTCTACGTCTGTTTAGTTAGAAAAACGTCTCTAAAACGTTCTGTCAAAACTTGCGGTTTTGCAAGCATCCACTCGCCTCTCATCCACTTGGTTGCGCTATTGATCGAATTTCGCATTTTTCTCTGCTTAAAAATTTCTGCTACTCTTTAAATTATGTACTTTTTCTCAATTGTCTACATCGAATTGTTCCCACGTTGCCATCTACCGCTTCATGAGCGGTCGTTAACGCTTGAGCGTTTTCGTTTGATGCTTAATTGGGTGGCGTTTCGTTCATATTTGCAGCCGCATTGAAGTTCCAGTTTGTAAAACTTTTTTTGTTCTCAAAAGACATTACAAAATTCTATATTCTTCTGAATCTGGTTTTCTTTTCGTGCAAGTCTTGCCTTCATTTACCCGTAGTATTAGTTGTGAGAGGCGATACATGAACGCTTTTCTTATCTAAAGTAAACTTTTCGTTATGATGAAGCAGTAATTGATCACTTGAGAAATGGCTTTATTTTGTTTCTGCAAACAGTCGACACACAGTGCAAACTGCGGAGACAGGGTCGACTTCTACTATATAGCGTTGTAATAAGCAGTTTTTTTTTCTGAGGGATTTCGCAGATTGCATGCGTTAGTGGGGATGGCATATACCAATCGATATTGCTCATCTCGTAACTTTTATTCACTCCTCTCTCCCTCTGTCATATTTTCCTTTGTTGTGATCATATGGTATCTGTTCAATATTTAGAAGTCGCGTCGCATTCCAACAGTTGTTTTTTTAAAAATCCAGCATGTTGTTTTTCGTTTTCCGTTGACACATATGATCCGTTTAAATGCGCATTTCTGTTGATCTATTTTTCTGCTTAGTTGATTTTTTAACCAATTTATTTGTTGAATATTTGCTAATGGTTTATATCAGCGAGCAACTTACCGAAATTAGCATTTGAAATTTTTTTCTGGAGGATTTCGCAGATAACGCATAGAAGTTGCCGAATTTTTCGATAGTTGTCCTGCTCGGCAAGTTTACATGCATTAGAATCGTACATGGGTAACCCAACATTCATGACAAAAAGAAAGGCGATATCTGCAGGCAGAACGCTCACCAATGCTGCAAATAATCAAAAATTTTGCAGAATTGTTTGTGAAGGGGCGCCAATCTACGATCGAAATTAGAAGTAATAAGAGAAATGGGCAAATTTTTAAAAAAAATCTATCGCTGGTTAACACTCATGCCATGAGGTAATTTGTATGTAAGTGGCTAAAGATGAGAGCGGACGTTAAATGTGGAAACTGTCCTTCCACATATTTGGTACCAATAAATCAGGTTGCAATTTTTCTTTACCTTACCCAGCTTCCATTCTCCTCATCATTCATTTGAAGATAACGGACTCCTCGTGTGCAGACTGTCCCGTTGGGTAACTCCCTTTTTGCGCAATACTATTACTGCATTACGAGGAGATTGGTTGTGTGTGTAGCGTAACATTACTGATGGGAAAGGGTTTATCCAGTATTTGACGGTCTTGAAAGTTGCTGGCCAAAGGAAAAGAGAAGGCAGTTGTGAGGAAAAAAGTTGCTGAACTTCATTTCTTTTTTTAAAAGAAATTTTTGATTAATCATAATATTAGTTATGTAATTAGATCTCGCTTCATTGCGGAATAGAACTCATATTTCTGCTTTTTTTTTTCCTTCGATGTACTCTTTTTGGCATTTTACGATATGTTCGTGAGATGTACGATCGTAATTCGAGTTCTGCTCTTTACAATTCGTCTTCCATTAATTTGCATGTCGTTTTCAAATACTTGACGAATTAGTTTGTCGACGATACTGGTTACCATTGAAGGCTTGACTCTAACGCTAAGGCAGAAGATAAAATCAGTTGTTTTTTTTTTAAACATGGCCGACGTAGTGGCGTGGGTCCTTCCCATATCAAACAATTCGGCCGCTTTTTTTAAAAGAAATTCTCCATTGTCGAATATTGAATAAAACTTCTATTAACTGTTCGCTGTTCCAACACCAGAGCCGTAATGTCGTGCCCCATTTTCGTCGCTTTTGAATTTTTTCAGACCACATTGGAAATCAGGAGTAATATTTCGCAAAACAATCACATATGATGAAGTGATTAAAATGCTCCTGTGGGTTATTTCTGTGTACTTGCGGGCGCTGTTATTTCTTTTTTAATTTTTTGGTTGATTTCATTCCATATTACGGATTGGGTTTCTTTGGATTTTTTCTTTGCTTAAGGATCTTGTTCTCTTTTGCGTGTATGCTAACCAAATAACCAATGAGTTTTTCTTTCATCTGCACACTTTTCTCCCTTATCGCAGCAGTATTTTTTATTTTCATTTCATATGTTATGGGTAATCTGTTTTTAACTAATAAACAGTACTGTTCACAATCGCTTACAACGTTTTGCAAGCGGGGAAAGTTTTGCGAATACCACGTGCAAGTTGCAGGTAAATTGTTCGCATTTTGCTGCCTTCAACGTGAAACTTTACCCAAACAAAATCACATAGTCTCCAAAACGACGTGTTCAGGTTTGCATGAAACAACGAGAAGCAGTGAGTAGTGAATGCCATCAAAGAAGGCTATGCGACGATGATTATGATGAGTAGGGCCAACAGCTACTTCTTGCTTCAGGCATCTTTTCACTGCTATGGTAGTTTCCAGCTGGAGTCGATTTTTTTTTCGCACTTTCAACCATACTTTGTCTCTCATGCATCGTATTCACGATACTGTTTATTTAAAACGGAGTTCTTTTAAAACGCTGCAACCATTTTGGATGGTACTGTGAAAGTTAAGTTTCGGAACATGTCGTGCATCAGTTGTTTCCGGTTGTAGTTGTTCGACCAAGAATCAGTTCGCAGGAGGGTGCCGCAGACGTACTGGCGTCATCGGCTTCGTCCATGGAAGGGACCTTCGTTACGGTGAAAGGTTGCAATCAGCAATCGATCCTTCATCATTGTATAGGATATAACTTGCACAAAGAGACCTGACAAGGAAAGGGAAGCAAACCTGAAACTCTCATTTCGGCGATATTTTTTGGGTAAATAGGGCTAAGCCAGGGAATCACAAATCACTCTCGTATTACGCCCACATTTCCACTGCGTAACGAACGAATTTTTAGTGGAGTAAACTTGCTTGTACAGGTTGGATGTTGCACGTTCTTAGCGGTTGGGTGAGTTGGGAGATGTGGCGTAGTGAACGTGGTGTGGGCTGTGGGGAGCGAGCCCGGTTATTCGGGAACGCGTTATGAATTCCGCTTTTCCGCAGTAAGATGATTTCGCTTCCTTCTCTTTCTGTTCTTTATTCTTCCCTCATTATCTTCATTACAATTAAATATTTCCGGTTTACGTTCATGATCGAGTTCGTGCATCCATGGGGACGAGGTTCAGATCGCTTGAAATTGATTTTCGTATTTGTTCCCAGAAGAGGACTGTTGATTCATTTATTTCTTCTTCGAAAACTCTCGCAGTAGGCAGTGAACGGTGTTAAATGTCGATGCGCAATCTGATGACGAATTTATTTTGCGAGGCAATAGTGCTTCGAATCTGAAATGATGTCAATGGAGCTGGAAAGATACGATGAGGGACCATCTTTGGAACATATTTGGTGTCACAAACTGGTATCTATCACGAGCTCCCAGAAGCTTTTGTACAACCAGCTACCAGTGGCAGAAAGCTGTTCGCTTCTCTTTGCACCCGGTATTATTATCTTCTTCCTCGACATCTGCAGCTGTCTCTGATCCTTTCGATTTTGCGAAATACTCGACCGCGAAGTTTAATCGTCCATGTTGAGTGCCATTCAGAAAGCGTCATTGGTTTGACTTTTCTATCCACTGATACCATTTTGTTTTCTTGCAACACAACCGTATTTAGCTGCATCTTTAACTACTTTCTTCACCGGATGAATGCGGAATTTGTGCCGGAATGGAATCGTCGCCATAGTTTAAACATGAGCCCTATCGACCAGCTCCTTTCCTTTCACCGAAATCATTTCATTCAGCAAGTTCACAATCCGCGAAACATTTCACTAATCGGTGCTTCCAGAGTTGAAATTGCTAGCTGGTAGCGCAGCTGCTGATGTAATACTTATTTCTTAAACGTGGTTCTCGGACTTATTCACCAACTCCCTGCTTTCCTTGCAGCCTGTCTTTCAAGGTTTTCAGATGTGATCAAATTTTAACAAAGAAGGAAAAAGATGGCAGTCTGGCTGTTCTTGTACATTTTGGACTGAAAGTTGCGTTGTCTGAAAGGGATGCCTTTTCTCCCTGAGTGCAACTTGCTTCATGTCTGTTGCTTGCTACAAAATGTACCTAATTGTTGCTTGTCGACCTTTCTACTACGCAGCTAGTGAAAATGAAAATTTTGTTGAAGCTCAGTTGTGTGCGGTCAATATGCAGCGCATCATTGGTTGGTTCATTCTTTCGCTTGTGGAGTCTGAGGCCATAGATTAACGCCACGACCGGACGAAATAACATGTCCGACTTTCTGCTTGTAAACGAGGCGTTCATAGGCTTTTAATATAAAAACCCTCACTGTGTACGTCATATGGAGTGTTCGACGAGAATATGCAACAGTTGACTCGCAGGCTCGTAACCAGGTGGAAGGGAGAATTCGTTCCCTCCCGCTAGTCGAGACAAATCGTCGGAGATTTAGTGAATTCGCCTTCTCTCCGAGACTCGAGTGAAATGTGCAGTGTTATCGTTAAAAACGTTTTGCGACGCAACTGTAGAAGTGCTTGTCTCCATTGTTTGCTAGAGGTTAGGATTCTAGATTCTCATCGGCCGCATTTGAGTTCCAACTCCTGCGCGAGGCATATTTGCTTTGCGCCTGATCAACATCGATTAGCAGCTGTAATATGGCGCTCTGACACGATGTACACAGTCGATCGGGTTTGATCTGTGACGCCCAAATATGCCCTTATTTTCCCCTATGGTGATTTATTTCCCTGTAATGACCACTTAAAGCTTTTGGTTCCCCCACCTCCCCACCCC
>JPKZ01000478.1:351052-378057 GCA_000803305.1 Toxocara canis
CCACACATCGCTACATCCTTGCTAGTGTTGAAGTCTATGTGCATTCCAAGTCCCCAATAAACAAATGCTCAACAAATCAACAAAATACTTTTCAACAGGGTCGGTCCAACACCATCTCAACTCGCTTTTCTTGTCTCGGTGGCTGAAGGCCCTGCATCCTATCATTTTTGTTTTTGCCACTGAATTTAGATGCTTTTGAAACGTTTTCGTTCACAGTCTGTTTCATCTTCTGAATTTATACGCCTAAGCGTAACTGTAAATAACTTTAAATGCAATCAGCGACAGTTTTTCATGCCTTCCTCAGCTATTTATGACTTAAGAGTGTTATAAAAATTTCTCAAGTGCCTTAAAGCTTATTTATATCGTTTGGCCTTGTGTTATTGCATGTGAGAAAGTATTTCGTTGCACTGATTAACCGGTTGGTCTGTCAATGTAACCATCCATGATAGAAAGGACAGCTACTCGAGTGTGGTGATCTATTATATTTCGCAGATTTCAACGTCAGAAGTTCATCATGACTGCTTCTTTAAATCCTTTCATCGTTTTTAACGTAAAAGATGAGCTGTCGAAGTTTTCGTGTTTAGCTGTGGAAGGCCAAGTGCTTAAATTTTGGAAACCGTTGTTGCATGAAATTAATTGCATCATATTTACGCACTCGGGGTAATCGGATACGTTTTCGATGAGTTGTTGTTTTTATCATGAAGCATACGGCAAAAGACAAAAACATGTTATAACATGAAGCAAAAATACTCTAATAATAATTGAAAAACGACTTTGCTGTAAAGTCAATGTTTTCTATAATGAGAAACAACGCTAAGGAATTAAAACCTGCTGCAATAACTTTTTATTAAGAAGATGGTGAATTAGAGTACACGTGTTTCGTTTAAAAAAAATCTCGACTCGTGGAAACAAAATCGCGGTCACTTAAACCGACAGCAGAAAACTGTTGTGTTGATGCGTTGTTCTGCCAGGTATTCGTATTAACAATGAGAACAATTCGATGAAGTGCGTAAGCGAGATAAACGGATGAAGTTTTAGATGGCAGCAAAATGTCTATAGCAAAAAAAATTTGTGTGTGTGTGTGTGTGTGTGTGTGTGTGTGTGTGTGTGTGTGTGTGTGTGTGTGTGTGTAGCGGGAGGGGGCTTACAAGACAGAGTTTTTCTTGAGGATCGCTGCTCTGTTATCAGCGTGATAACTGTAATATCACATTACGTTTCTGTGCCCACAAAAGCGTTTCGCATATGATGCATGCAGCACTGCTTTAAGATGATATGTTTGCAATCGAACTGATTCAAAAGATGAATAGGAATCATTAGGAGCACAAATAGGGCGAAATGAATGGATGAAAGAGGGTCGCAGAGGATGGAAGTGTCGGTATAATTGTTAATTCTAAAACAACATTACGGAAAACTCCTGATGAATTCTTCTGGAAATTTCACTAAGACAACAAGTTTTTTTAATGGAGCATTAAAACTTACATCATTGCATTCCATGTGACACACATTTCACACACGTTCTCTGCTAACAGTCCACTCAAATCGCCTAGAAAAACTTCGAATACGATAATTATCCGATTAAAAATGTAGCATAATTCAAAACTTCGGCTAAGCTTTCTAGTGACCTTTTTTCCACTAGTCGTTCGATTCTTACGTCTTTTTGTGCCCTCACATGCCTTATTTTGCCCCTTCCCTCCCTTCCGCACTGCAATGCTTCATCCATTTCTATCTTTCGATTTTCCGTGAAAAGGCGTTCTGCAAGAGAGTCAAATGTCGCAAAAACGCAGTTAAGGACGACTCCAATTCGTAAGATTACTTTTGCAGTTTTAAGTAAGTTATGTTCACAAGAAATGGGAGAGGGGAGGAGGGAAGGGAAGGGGAGGAAGGTGAGGGAGAAGGAGATGGTTGAGAGAGGGGTTTAGAAAAGATTTAAGTGCAATTTCTTTTGTATTCGATTTTTTCACAAAGGAACTGTTTTGTCTGGTCTCGGATGATGAGCAATTTTGCGCTGAATGTTTCATGACAGAAGTAGTATGCAAACTGACGATGTGTCTCCAATCAAATTTATTGAAATTGCCCGAGGGCATTCATCGCGACAGCATCTTCACAAGAAGCTTGAAGTGCTCTTCGGTCATTAGTGCATTCGATGTGCTAGAAATGTGCGCCTGATCGCAGTTGCATAAGGAACACTTGAGTTTACTTGCGTTCTAGTGTTTTTTTCAAACAAAAAAAGCCCACAGCACACTAAATCGTCCAGCATACGTTTCGCCAAATAAGCGTTTTCCATTCTGGATGTGTTTATTTGTACCGAGGTGCAAGTGTGGAAGGTGAAAAAATTTGTAACTCTGAAAGATTCTGAAAGAAAGTAGCGTCTTTGCTTTTGCGAATTTACACTGGATGAAACTTGGTTTTGTGTTATCGGAGAATATTACTCTCTTTTGCAGAAGTAGGCAAAAACCAACGAACAATTACAAAGCGGATTGATTCAGTTAGGGAGCGACAACTGAACTGCGAAAAATTATTAATTTTTTCGTTCGGATTCCTAACTTCACTATATTTCACTTGTTGAATTCTATACCGCTCAGTTCGTATCTATGTTAAAGTTCTGTTAAACTTTACGATTAAGTTTTCTTTTCTTATGCCATTACTTTCCTCCTTTGCAACATCACGGTGATAACGTATTTATCCTCACTTCACAATTAAACTATCGCCACAACTCACACTAGGCTGTGAGGAAAATGTGATTGAGGAATTTTGATACCAAGAAATTTTGACTTGAATGAAGAATTTCAAATCCGTTGATTGCGCATAGCTTAGATTTTCTAAAAAAAAACTAAGCTCTGTTTATATTAGCCGCAACAACAGACGTTCGGCGCAAAAAGAATTTTCACATTTCTCAGCGGAACTGCCGAAGGAGTTTCATTCAAGTTCACAAACATGATTCCTAGTAGCTTTTCCCACATTTTCAACAAGTTCTTATGTAACTCATGCTTCAGCAAGTTTATCAAACGAATTTCGTGGAACGATATAAACTGACTTTCGGGAAACATCACTATTACTTACTAAAAAATTTAACCTTTTAGAATGTATAGAATCTACTTATTTCAAGTTTACTTGACTTTGTTTCGTCTGACTTAGATAAACTCAACACTTTTCATGTTTTTGCTGAATGTGTTCAGTAGATATAAACCATATTTTAATGTCTTTAATCTTATCAAAATAAAGTTTTCTCGAGGCAAGCGATTGCCTCACTATCTTCCTCTACCGCTGTGTACTTGAAGCAGTTTTGTTTCCAAAATGCCAACAAAAGAAAACAGTGGAGAAGACTGTTTGTTGTGTGTTGCGATAGCTGTGTTAATGTCATGCCCACTTCGCAACTGCCTTACCAGATTAAAATTAACTTCCTTTTTTCGACCAAACTAAAAGTTTGATTGCAATTCTTACGTACAACGTATTTTAAACGCATTTAAATCTTTAAAACGTTTCTTTAAATAGTTTTTCTGGAATTCTTCAGAAAGGTCGCCATGCCAAAGAATGAGCCGTGCACGCCTAATATACTCCGGACTATCTCAGAGTACTGAAAGAAAAAAACTTTTTTCGTAAGCGTTTGCAAAGTACTTTTTTGCTCACCATCTATCATCAGCGCAGTTCATCCTTAATTGAAGCTCACCCTTAATCATGCTGCAGACAATTCCAAAATTTCATTGGGAATCATCTCAGCCAAATCAGATTTATATGAAAAGCAGCTTGATTGCATCGTTTCATCTCTAAGTCGAGAAAAATTAAGCAAAGAAGTGGCAGCGTTGAAGAGGCAAATATGTAGTCGAAGTTGAGCTTGGATCGATGCAAATGGCTGTTCTTTTTAATATAACGGGCAATATATATAGCTCTATCAAAAACAAGTGACTCTAGACGGCGAAGCCCATTACCAATTGCTTCACACAATGCTTTTCTTTGCGCGTTTATGTGACGCTTTTCATTTTGAAGTCTATGGCAGCTCTTTACAGTTAGTTGTGGTTTGATTTGCTTTTACCTCCTTCCTTAAATCGATCGAACCAACTGAATCGACAATCGAGCCGCACATTCCTTCAAAGCCTTTATTATTCTGTCGGAAGCAACCGTTGATCAACGCTTTCGAAAGAATGATGTTTTCCTTGAAGTAAACGTTTTCCATCAGCTTTTCGAAACTGTAGTGGAAACAATGGAATTGAAGAAACGTGTCATATTCAACAAAAAATGCTCCCTTGTGACAGAATTTTTTATCCACAATGAAAAACAAGCAAATATACGAGTCTAAAGCGCAAAACGACATTCATCATCAGCGAAAGAATGCATTTAAGAATGACGCACATCAGACAAAAGTGAAGCTTTGTATCGTTTAGAAATTTGCTTTCGCGAAATTGTAGTGTTCTTAAAAGAATCTTCATAAGACGAAAAGCAGATATGGGGGAAAGAGACCAAGTTTGAAACAGTAATTGCCTTAGAAATTAAAAAAAATATCGAACAACAACAAACATATCCGTTGAGCGTAATAAAGTTCTTTGAATAAGTCAAAATTCTGAAGATTCATAGCCTGAAAAAAAAATTCCAGCGATTTGCCAGGACGAGAAAAACTAGACCGATTTGAACCAACATTTGATTCTAGGATCGCTTTCACTCTTAAGTAACTAATGATTTAAGCCAATTTTCAGATCACACTTTTTGAATTGTAAGCCAATCCGGATAGACAAGAACGTGTGTAGCTCTCTCTGCGAAAATTGACTTGAGAAAGAAGAAAGCTGCCTCAAAAAGATTTGCAAGTTTCTGCGAAGCCGTCTAAGGCAGCGGTCTTCCTCTTGCCCTTGTTCCTGCTTTTGTCGCCTAGCTTTTCTAAAATATTCATGCCCTCCTTTCGAAATTGTTCGTTACTTGTTGAACGATCCATAAATAGAACTGTCTTTTGTGGACCTTATAGTATACAAGTGCCTCGTATTTCAACCCAGTTTAGCTCTGGGCTTTAATACGAGACAAGGACAACTTACCTGAGGGAATGACTTCGCTGATCTATCTTGAACCAGAAATGTTTTCAGCAAAACCGTAGCGCATGGAGAAAATGATGACTCACATATCTGATTTGGAAGTACATGATTCTTTTTTGAAGCTGTAACAAAGGCAAACAGAAACGCGCATATGCACGCAAAGATTTGACGATTTGACGTTAAACTTTGAGAGGAAAAAGCACATAAAACAAAAGTTGAGCATACATTCAGTGTGATAACGTTGTTTATTAATATGAATAGCAGATATGAATAGCAGCGATTATTAATATGCATAGCAGATCATTTGAATATTTTTCAAAAGTTTTATTTATCAAATGTAATTGGGAGAAACAGTACAGTCATGCATATAAAAGTCAAATTTTTTCAACTTAGTTCTCTTTAAAACCAGTGTTAAATAGGTAGAACCAAAAATAAGCATATCAAATAATGAGGATGATGTAGCTTTTGCGTGTTTCAAACTCGCCTCTTTCTCTTAGAAAGTCAGCTCAGTTTAGTTTATTTTACGCATTCATTTCCCCTATAATGAAATACTTTTGCAAATGAAATACATTTGCATAATGGATGATATTTGTGTCAAAAAGAAATGGGAAAACTATTTAAACACTCTTAAAATAAATATTTGGTAGCTTTCATTTCTTACATTCGTAGTTGTTTACCATTTTTGAGAAAATTTTTTTCGGGAATACAATTTTTCGAACGAATTTTCCGAAATTTTTTAGCGTTACAAAAACTGTGGTGTGCGATATGGTTGGAATCGTTTTTAATGTTTTATCAACCGGTTGCGATGATCAAAATTTCCTTCTATTTAGGTTTTTCAGCTGCACTGCTTTTCACCCTTCAACATTTTTCTTGACGATTGACGTTTATGTGTCATAAACGCTTGTCTCGTGAACGATGAGATAAGTCTGTCAAGCAGATCGGCTAGCGTGACTCACCGTCAGCAATTAACGCTTTTTAAACTCGATATTAGAGAAATGTATTGGAAGATTGTTTTGGATAAATCAATTCCACTCTGTAGAAGGAATTTTTCGTTTTTCTAAACGCGCCTCTCCAAAGACGACATCGTCTGACGTCTTGCGATGAGCGTATTTTAAGGGAAAAATGGTCATAAGCTTTTTGAGGGCAGCTGTCCAGCTGTCTGCATTCAACGATTTCACAGAACAGGCGCTTTCTTAAGGTTATTCTTCAGAAAACCTTTTTTTTTTCCCGTATATATCGTTTTTTCTTCGCTTATAGTTTGAGTGCGCAAATAAACGTTCCCTATTTTGTTTCATTATTTTCATATGCTCTGAAATTCGTAGCAGCCTTGAAGTGTGCAAACTTTCATCCTTTCCCAACGTTAGCTGTCAACTCTTTAGCGCTTTTTGAAGTCGTTTTCGAACATTGTACATGAAACAAAGGAATGTTTTCAAAAATCCTGGTCATTAGATTGATAAAATTTGGCCTTCATATACGAGATGTTCAAAATGAAATTTTTCACTCACTTAACGAATCTCTGAATCTGAACTAACGAATCGTAAATTTGCAAAGATTTTCGTATTTCAAGCTATCTTTCATTGTTCACGAGGCAGGTGGATTTGTCGTGTGTACTATAATGCGCTCGACAATGCAATCGAGCATTCAAGTGTAACACTCTTCCTCATGACCTTTAAGAATTCAACTAAAATATGCAAAAGTTCAATGTATCTGTCATTTGTGAAGTGTTCATCTCTGCAAATGGATAAATATCAATTAGTGCACAATTTAAAATAGTTAATATGGTTATTCCAAAAAAACGAGTCGCTCACTCCAGCTTAATGTTTTTTCACACTCGTTTTCCACATTAAAACAAAACTATGCAATTGGCTAAATAATGAGAAAAAAAACCCACAATGGAGACATGGTTTGCTTCTGAAGGAATATAGAAAAAAATATTTCAACGAAACATGTCGAGCTGCCAGCAAAATGAAATTCGTTTTGAAAGTAAATGAGCATTGTTGAGTGTGCACAAATAGCACTCATCCTCTTTGCCGAACACGGCTTTTGTTATCGAACACTTCCATACTGAATGGACAACCTCGCTTATGAGCAACCAATAAATACGCTCAAGTATAAGAAAATGTTTAATCTGGCAATATTGGTAGTGGTCCGCAGATATGTTTTCCATTTTATCGGCAAATCGTTAATAAAAATATTGCTGATGAAAATCGCCACTATTTTTGAGCAATGAGAACTAACGCTTAAAAAATTTAACCAACTATTATGAACTCAGATAAGTAGTGCATGCAGAGAGCCAATTATTCACTCCCTTACTCACTCCTCACTACCCTGTTTGCTATTTGCCAGCGGCCGTGCAAACCGAAAACCTACGGCGCGCGCCATATGTGCAAATAAGCAGTACTGGTCTTATATTTTCGATTAACTATGAGCCTAATAATTATTTGCAATTTGGCGACGGCAAATTGTTCGGAAGTAGTCGAATTTGTTTCGTTTTGCAAGAATTCTTAACGGATGCTATCAGTTACGTAGTCAAATTAGGTAGCAGAATATTAATTACGTTTTGCAATGAAATTGTGCGCGAATGCTGCTTGATTTATTGCTTTGTGAAGCTTACACCAATGAATATTTCCTTCTACATATCTACGTGAGCAAGACATCCGCTTAGCAACTATTATATACGATACTTAATGAAACTTTATACTGGCGTTTCATCGCTGCAAAGTGTTGCCAAGTATTTCGAACTTAATTCGTAGTTTCACTCAGAATTCCATAAACAACCTGCAACTGAACGGAGAAAATGTGCGATCAGAACAACGGCTCCTGGCTCTCTTCGATATGCGTTATGATGATGAGTATGCTGGGGCTGTAGCAAGCCCAAAGGAATAGGGCGGATGCCATATGTAAAAGAACGCTTCGTCGTATGCGTGAGCCGTTCTGTTGTCTCTCATCTTTTAATAAAGCTCTAAATCGACATAACCACGTCGAGGTATAATGAATGAGAAAGGATAGCCTCACGCAGGCCTGTAACGTCGTGCGAGGGGTGGGGAGAGGGGGGAGAGGTGGGGAAGAATAGGCGGGAGTCGAAAAATTCAAATGACCACACACAACTCAAGAAAGCGGAAAAAAGTAATAGCCCAATGGAACGTTTCAGAGTAAACCTGGTCGACTAAGTATACTCTCGTTCGAAAACTCGAAAGAAAATTTTTTTCGAAGGATTATTCCGTTGCTGTCATCGCGGGTGTGCTATAAAATTCATGAGCGCCATATTAGTGGTGTCAGTCAAAATTCCTCAGGTGCAAAGCTCGATTTCGCTGCGGGAATTCGATTCTGCTGCGGGAATTCAACCAGGCTGGATGCGAGTCGCAAAAGTCTAACAAACAGACGCAGTAGCATTACAAATGGAAGAGTAATCCGATCCTTGGGGTTCGGACCGATGGGAAATGTAACACAATCAACTGCAAAGCGTGTGCGAAATTTTGCGGCATTTTTATGAGTCTGTAGTTGTAGTTCCTACCTCAGTTGTAGTTCCTCCCTCAGATAGTCGATTAATCAACTGTAAAGGCGGTAGCGGAGGTAACTATAGCACAGTGGAAAAGATCCTGAAGTAGAGAGTGCATCTTTCAAACTTCGCCAGTCTGTAATTAACAAGCTGCTACGATTCTAAACTCCATCAATCTGGATCCTAAGATTTTCGTGTTCGAACTATCGGATAGGTAGGCAAACAGAAATGCAAACGTATACATGGACATTGCTTCAAAATAATGCGCTTTACAGAGGTGAGATTACCGAAACTTAAAAGCAGCTCAAATTCAAGTATTAGAACTTTTTAAACTCTCCTCTGAAAATGCAAGAATGAACGTATCGCATACTGGTTGCGATTCAAGAACGTATAACTTATGCCGAAGCTAAAATCTGTATTAATACTGCTGATGCAGTGTTTTTTTAAAATTGTGTACTCTATTTACTTTTAATTTTTTAATTTTGTATTTTATTACCCACAAATTATTTTAGTGGAAACTCAAAATCATCGATTTATTTGTTTCTTGCTGCAGCAAACACAATTATGAGCTCGGCGCTTAGACAATTCCGTAGCGCAGCCCATCGCCTCATTGCTATAGAAGAAGAATATCGTCTAAAATTTAACGACAACTGTCTGGACACGTAATACGCATCACCGATCGGCAATGAATCAGTTCATTTGCATGAATGATCGCTACTATGCGTGCCTTTTGCGCACGCATCGAACACTACATTTAAACTGCGCGAAAACCAAATTGTCTTCGGCCAGTTTTCTTCGTTGACACATCGGCAAATAGATTTTCAACAAGAATGCTTTGCGCATCTAAGCCGGGTCTCCTAGTTATGCGGTCTATTTGTACGACAGGATGTAATTAATATACGTAAGATGCTCGCTGCTGACTCATACCTTTCCCGGAAACATTGTATTTTTTGCTGTCTCTCGAATGAAATCCGCCATACGCTTTCGGTTTTGCCATGGCCGACGTGACACGTATTAGTTCCTGAAATTTATCACAGAGACATATTTCATGAATTTTTTTTTCAGATGATTCAAGCCACTAAATTAGAGCACCGAAAAGAAGATGGAAGAAACGTTACAGAAATGATATGCCGTGCGCTTTTTTGCGGAGTTCCTCGCCCGCACATGAAGACAATAAGAAGAGTGATGTTTGAGTTGTGCATACGATGATAGGCAAATTTTCGACAGATTTCGGTCACTGTCGCCTGTTTCTCGAAAAACTGCAAACCGAGTGAACCGAAATAAAAGAGTGTGTGGAGCGAGATGTTTTCAGCGAGGACTGAAAGTGTTTACGAGAAAGACGTCCTAAGTAATTGGACGATCACAAAACAGGTCCACACGGAGGTGGACTGAGCTAAATTCAGACCCGTAGATTGTATTGTAAGTGAGTTAAGCTTATCTGACCGTTCAGCAGATATAATCACATACACGCTCACATACACACCATACACACACACGCGCACTCATGCCATAGTGAGCTTTGTACATGATATTTCGCTAAAACGATTTTCGGATGAGCGAGCTTTGTTGGTTTCTGCAACGTGGAAAGCTGATGCCGCAGTTAAATGCACTGAGAAAGTGATAATATCAGGGGTATAGCAAATCCGAAACTTTAAACGCATGTCATATGCTTAAGACGCCGATGCGCGAAGAAATATGACGTGTGTGAAAGAGGCGCCGGGCTGTCTAGCCTGTGCCTTCCGTTTTTAATTTACTACGGCTCGGCGAGTAGGCGCTCGCATAAGACGATGACTGTTTGCGTAATCACATGGCGTGCGTCTTACGTTTCCGATGCGCTGCAGCAACAGCAATCATAGAACAAAACAAAGAGGGTCTAAGACACATCCTTATTGAGAAACATCTTTATGCTACTTTGTACCACCTAGCAGTTTTTTAGCAAGAAAAGCGAAAATTCAGCGTCAGAGGCCAAAAACTTATCATTCTCCGGAAGCAAAAAGCCTACCTTGACAGTGATTCAGATTTTAAATGTTTTCTGAAACACGCAATCTGGAATTTTTGCCATTTTGCCTCCGAATGCATTTCATTTATTCTTCTCCGTTTACTTGCTGCAGTGTGACGGACTTTCTTTTTGTCGCGGCACCCCAAGTCGGTGAAAGATCGACATTCGCTGCGTAAATACGCAAAGCGTTGGTGACATCCTGTTGACTAAGAGTTGAATTAGCTTGCAATTGCGTTTAGCAATGAAACCACAGCAATGGAGATGTGCTTTTGGTTTTTACCGTTCTTTCATTCCAGACGAACGGGTTGATATCTCATTTTGATAAAGCTCAAATTCGGTTATTCCTAAAACGAATGCAAGCATAACTTCCGATGGTGAGTTCGACTAAGACCTTTTTTTCGAAAAGACATTTACTGAAACCCAAGTACGGCAAAACTGCCCTGCGTTTAAGATGGACGACGTTAAGTGGGTGAACAAATAACTGCAGAACACAGCCAACGAAACAGTTACGTAGTAGCATTACTCGACAGGCGCACAATTACCTTCTGGTTTTTTCCACTTCTCTCTTATGTTGGCGAAAACCAAAGGGGATTGTCTCGCGACTAGTAAAGGCTTGGTGAGTCAAGGAGGGGCAGATGGTGTTGGTCATAAAAAGATAGAAAATATGAGTTGAAAAAGGAAAGAAAGATAGGAGTTGAGCGAAATTGGACCTGAGACAGCATAGAGCAGGACTGGAAGTATTTATGGATATATTCGAGGAGAAAATTGTCCATTATGAGAGGAATTCAAATACGAAATGCGTTGAGGATAAAACAGTGACAAGAATTCACCACAGTCGCGGTCAAGGAAATTCCTAAGTTCTTGAAACAAGTCATGCGATAATGAGATTTCATCACTCTCACAGAATCATTCGAACGTTTACCTAAATGGGAACTTCGATTTGTTTCGCACAGTTACTGAATTAAGCAGCCAGCTGAACACAGAGGCGCCACTTATTTGCCGGCAGGCTAAAAACTAAAGAAACGACTCGGTACTTGTAAACAGCAGGGCTTAAGGAGAAATGCAACCGAGGCTAGTTCAGAAAGGCGCGTGTAAGACAGAAAAAAAAGTGAGCAGGGAAGAAAAGGTGGAAATGATCCACCTGTAGTATAAATTGCAGCTAGTTGTTGAACAATCGATCCTTCTACAATTTGCCATTTGCTCGGAATACAGGAACTTTCGAAAACTACACGTTACTGAACTCGTCTATAATGCTTCATTTAGCCAGAGAGAAGGGCGTGAGGAAGATGCAGTCTTAGGTATATGTGCACCGCATTCACCAGGTTAGATCACGACACAAATTTCGTGTCAGGGACCGAAAGCAGTAAAGGACATGCAAGCCTTACTTTTAACTACATTCGCCCCAGTTTTCCCTCTTCCAGAAAACTAGACAATGCCCAGTGTCTCGATCTTCTCTGCGGACATTGAGCAGTCGTTGCTGCCGCATCTTCTTAACCGTTCAGATACTCATCCAGATATTGAATTCTAGTGCGCTTTTGCCTCAGTGATGATTTCACTATCCTACACACATCACTCTCTACACGGCTATTTACAGCACCACCTTTAATAAACCTCCTTCCCTTTTCGATGCAGCCTTCTTTCACCCCAATAAACTCCTTTTCCAGCTTTTTACAAGGAAACGCTCCGCTTATGAACGTGAAAACTCCATAATCAGTTAGTAAAAAGGGCGGATCGAAATTTCTAAAAAAAAAAATACCTCCCTTTCTCCCAGTACATTCTGCACTTCGACAAACCCTTCTGGATATCCTGAAAAATTTTTTTTCGCAAAGGTTTTATTCGAGTTTATGCTATAATTGACTATCCTGATCGCAGTGTGCTATTAGGCGCTCCAAAGCGTGTTGACATACCCTTTTTAATAATAAATCCCACCATCGAATGGCTCGTTTCATAAACAAGTAGCATTTAATTCTTCAAAATCGAGAGGTTGTCGGCAAGCTTCACTCATCTCTGTCAACAAATGAGGCCTAAAGGTTTGACTCAACAGCCAAAACATGTAGGCAAAAAGCAGAACGCCTAATCATGTTTGCGAATTTTTTGGAATGCATAAACAAAATCGCCTCTGCATGACCGCAGAACTCTGCCGATGTCAGTTAACTTTTCTCGAACTTTTTTGATTTCAGGAAATACAAAATTGCCACTGAATAGGATACATTTTGAAAAATCTATCGCTGCAAGAAGGGGCCTTACTTTGTGCTCAAACAAATGGGAAAAGAGATTAAACTGTAGAAGCTTGGCGAGGATAATGAAATACCATCAAGCAGCAAATTGTGGTTTATCCTATGGAAGATGGTAGTGTTTTCTCGTAGTGCATAACGGTTGTGTTGATGTACTGCGGACAGCAACGACAAACTGGCACTGCTGCAAGGCAGGCAGCAACGCAGCAATGTGTACTAGTAGGAGGAAATGCATTTGGTTGGGCCAACCGCAATCCAGACGCGAGAGCCTCTTTGAAGTTGCTCAAACTCAGGGTTGTTGCCATCGTTTATGCCTCCTAGGATCGACTCTCATTTCGAGGCGTTTTTGATTCAATGCCTAACCACTTCCGTATTGCACCTATAGATTCTGGTTGCAATATTACTGATAGTACTGTGTCACATCACATAGCCTCACTGCTTTTGGGGCAATAGCGATGCTTGCATTTTTCACGAGGATAAATGAACAATGAGTTAGTGGAAATTTTCTCTTTCATAGCTTATAATGTGAGATTTTTTTGAGACAAGAAAATTCCAATTTTTTCATTTGGAGTGCATGAAATTTCGAAATCCTTAAACTCAGAATGCTTGATGACGACCGAAAACACTGGTTGAAAGCGAACATTTAAAAACAATCTGCTTTAGCACAGCATTTGTCCGAAAAGTGGAAGGTAAGGGATTTGTGGCCCACTTGCGGACAATATTTTCACTCGGCATCAAACATTCGTATCATCGAATATGAGGCAGACTGAAGTATGCTCCACCATGACTACGATTAGAAGAATGACTATGAGCACTGCTCTAAGATGGTGATAAATTAGCGAAGGTGGATGTAACAATTGAAGTAAGACAGGAACTATTAGTTTAAAAAGAATTTGACGGAAGGTATAGTACGAAAATGACCGACAAGATCGTATACCGTTCAGCAAACAGAAAAGTTGAGCTGCTTAAGGCGCGCAAATTGCAATAAAAAATTTTGTATGCGGTAGTGCTCATAATTTAGAGCTATTTTAAGCATTTCATTGACGTTGCTGTTCCAAAAGGCTAAATTGTTTCATAAGATCAACCAGGCATTCAACCAAACCTTGTATTTCATTTGATTTAGGCAAAACGACTACGTAGATGATGCTCGACGAACAACGAATTACGACGAGGCGTTCGTTCTATGCGGTGCCTTCCTTCCAATTTAGTTGATAACTGTGCATTCGTCGCAGAGTTGAACATTTTGCTAAACCTGTCGCAAAGCATACGCATTTGGACTCCTTATCTACGGTTTCTCCAAAAAAGTTGTAAGACTAACGTGAGTAAAAACTATTTAGTCATTCATACATTCATATATCATCGAAATCAAATGCATCAATAATGCAGTGGTGCGTTGCCAATTTTTTGGAAAACTCTTGCATACCACCGTTTCTTGATCAAGCTTTGCAAGAGACGATTTTACTGAAAACTTCGCGAATTTTTATGCGGAGAAGACCCCCGAAAACACCAGGAAAGCGAGTTTTCATTGACTTATTGGCTTGCAAATGTAAGGGCTGCAAAAAATTTCACGTCTCAGGCGATTTGCATATTACTTTTCGGAAACAAGTTCATTTTTTTGGAGTGTTTGTTGAACTACCGTCTCCTGCTCACTTCTTTCGATTCATAAAATTTGCAGATGATCTCTTCCGTTTAGGAAAGTGGGTTTGGAGGGGTGATTTATCCATCTGTGACTATCACTACACTCACAATGATCATTTGAAGGTGCAGCGACCAATGTGACAGTTGTTATCCCATCACGCCACCCACACTCACATACTTCCACACCGCACACATGCATCGGTGGACATAAACACAAAAAAACCTCATCTGAGGGCACTATTGGTGAACAGGACGCCAATTTCGTTGACGATTTTCTTGTGCGCGAATAAGCGCACGAAACGAGAACGCGACAAGCTCGATAATTGTTTGCGCCACTCTTATGCGAACGACAAATCACCAATCGATATGCTTCCATAGCGCCCATCTATCGTGAATTGCCGTATAACAATAACAAAAAACTTTAAAACGTAATCAGCATGATCATTGTATATGCTCTCTCACGCACTTTTTAATTCGCTCAGTATATGAGTATCCCAACGGGAGCGAAAACAGTGAGCGAGTCTGGTAATACAGTATCCGTCAGTGCGCTAGTTTTACTTTGCCGCTCGCTACAAGCACCCTCACTTCAAGGCCCCCTCGTTCATGATGAGCCATTTCGTTGTTCTCCGCTGCTACTATTTCTAGACGCTCGCTTAAAAGTATCTCCAGTGATACTCCGGGAAAACGAATCTCGGAGTCAATATAGAATGATCAACCATAAAGTTTGCTTGTAAATTCCTCCCGACTTAGGCGAAAAGAGAAAGAAAATTCTGAGCGATTAGCTTTTTGAGACCATTCAGAGCCCGTGAAAAGGGAGAACTAGCCATTCGCTCTGTACCCATATGTAGTTGAATATCTAGTTTAGAGCCATCAAATTTCACAGCTTTTGTTTGAAAACAATATCTCAAAAAAAAAACGCACACACATATGTTTGTATACACATGCGCACACATAAACACATGCACACATACAAAAATACACACACTTGCATACTCACACACACGCACACAGACATACACAGATATACAAATATATATACACATATGCACAAACACACAAATACAGACACACAAACATAAACACACGTACATACAAATATATATATATATATTGTATACATACCCACACACACAGAAATACATATAAATGTGCATACCCATGTACACTTTCATGCACATACGCATGCACACACATATACACACATACACACATATGCACACGCATACACATATACATACGTGTACCTATACACACATGCACACATACACAGACACACATACACGCACATACACAGGCACACACAAACATACAGATGCATACACGCACATACCCACTTAAATACATATATACATACATATATACGCACGCATACACGCACGAATACACACACACGTATACAGGTGCTCACACACACATACGCACACATGCACATAAATGAACACACGTACACACAAGTACATACACATACACACATTCGCACACAGACATACTCATACACATAAATACACACACATATGTACACGCAAATACGCACATTCATATACATACATATGCACAAACGTACACATACATACACATGTATACACGCGCATACGCATACACGCACACTCACACACACACACACGTGCAGAGGTTAACTGGCGCGCATATTCACCTCCGTAGACACCTTCAAATGGTCGCATATGTATGGTGACGTCACCATAGGATCGTAAGCAACGTGAACGGATTTTTAAAAGTCAGATATAGTTTTAAAACGTGTTTTACACACGGACTAATTTCCACCTATAATGTATGAGGTATGTGGGCGTTTCAGGAGTCGCTTTCGTTGCCTGCGCTGGAGCATATATTCGCCGTAACTTTCTTTCGTCAAATTACATATAATTGATAAACTTGAACGTTATGCGAGACGACTGCGTCATAAAATTTCATGCAATTTTCACTTTGCATTTCGAAAATAGGAATTTAAAATGCTAAGGAAGGAAACAGGAACTGAAACAGAAATGTACCGTTACTTAATTACATAAGCACCTTCAGACACTAGAAGATAACGCTTGCAAGTTCTTCGTGGAGTTACAAACAGAACGAGGAAACGAAAATTTAAGCCCAGCTGAACCAAAATGCTATACAGGTGCTCACACACACATACGCACACATGCACATAAATGAACACACGTACACACAAGTACATACACATACACACATTCGCACATAGACATACTCATACACATAAATACACACACATACACGCATATATACATACCCTCACATACACACATACGCACGCATACATATGTACACGCAAATACGCACATTCATATACATACATATGCACAAACGTACACATACATACACATGTATACACGCGCATACGCATACACGCACACTCACACACACACACACGTGCAGAGGTTAACTGGCGCGCATATTCACCTCCGTAGACACCTTCAAATGGTCGCATATGTATGGTGACGTCACCATAGGATCGTAAGCAACGTGAACGGATTTTTAAAAGTCAGATATAGTTTTAAAACGTGTTTTACACACGGACTAATTTCCACCTATAATGTATGAGGTATGTGGGCGTTTCAGGAGTCGCTTTCGTTGCCTGCGCTGGAGCATATATTCGCCGTAACTTTCTTTCGTCAAATTACATATAATTGATAAACTTGAACGTTATGCGAGACGACTGCGTCATAAAATTTCATGCAATTTTCACTTTGCATTTCGAAAATAGGAATTTAAAATGCTAAGGAAGGAAACAGGAACTGAAACAGAAATGTACCGTTACTTAATTACATAAGCACCTTCAGACACTAGAAGATAACGCTTGCAAGTTCTTCGTGGAGTTACAAACAGAACGAGGAAACGAAAATTTAAGCCCAGCTGAACCAAAATGCTGACGAGGCTTGTTCATATATCCCTTGGTCTATATGCAATATCCGCAACGTGCAACTACTAAGTGTATAACATGAGATATGATTGAGACCAATTAATTAATCGCGAATTTGGATTGCTTGGATGAACTTATGGAAAATTTAGCTTATTCAGATCAATCTGCAGCGCAGATGGCGCGAAAATTATGAATCTGTTCAGTCCTGTTTGGCTTCACCGCTCGTTTGGCTTACTCAGGTCAATTTACCCGTCGAATGGCTGAAAGTGATCAGTGTATCATTTGGCTTGCGCAGTTCATTTCACTGCGCATGTGACATACTCAGATCACTTCGCCACGTATTTGGCCTCTTGCTTTGGTCAGTTTCCTAGCTCTTTTGCATTGCATACATCAATTCACGGTCGGCTCACGATTTTCGATGGTTTATATGCTGATGTCTGCTTGGATTACATGCAGCATGTATAACGTGAACGGACACTGGAAAATTTGTAGTTTGACTGTAATTTTTGTGACTCTTATCACTTTGGCTTTGGCTTTTCGTGCTACAGATGTGGGCCATTAAATGTGCACATTGCTTACATAACTTTCTTAACAAACCCTCTTTCCTGTTTTATTATTTAATAACGGTCTTTGCGTTCGCTTTCATTCACTCATTGGCTTAGGCTCGTCATGTGTGCGGGTGTTTGCGCGCTGCATGCATGCGTGTGTCTGTTCGATTTGCTAAACTCAAGAACCAAGGCAACCAAGGCGAAGAATTTTCGCAAACACAATCTATGACGTTGCAAGGGCATAGGAGCAAAATTTGAGAGCAATCTGTGCGTTTCGGAATGAGCTGTGGTGCAAGAAAAATAATCACGCAGGGAAGATTGGTCGGTCAAATAACTGCCCTCACTTTCAGTTCCAGGGGCCAAATTTGGATGTCATATGATGCAGAACGCTGTACACCACTGTTTGAATAAAGATTTTTAGGATTCTCGAGAAGTGGATTTCCCGATATGAATTCCTAAACTTAGGAATTCGTGGAGAAATTCCTAAGGATGTTAATTTTTGATGAGGAATGGAATTTCGGGGAAAACGAGCTAGGATATTTTTGAAAAATGTGCTACACTAGTGATAGCGGTTCTGATCTCATGAATAAATTCCTATACTTTCAAACAGCGGTGTCACCAAAAATTGAAGCTTTAGAAAAACGAGGTGTGCCGTTTAACGTCGAATAACGTAGCCCTCCCCCGCTCCCCACCGCGATCCTCCTTTCCTCAAACTCTACTCCTCACTCTTCTCCCCTCGTCAAACCATACCGAAAAAACCCTCGCCTCGGCCTCTGAGCACACTTAGATAAGTCTGCGCAACACCGCAGACCCATATTTTTCCTGCCTGCCTCAACGCAACATCCTCTCCATTCCTCACTCTTTTGGGAACCTGCAAGCCGCATAGCCTCCATGCCTTTATTCGAGGTTGATCATACCTTTGGGAATAGATATTTCTGTATTTTCTACAGATATTTCTGTATTTTCTACGCCTACCACGCCGAAAGCTTTGATGTTTGGACAAAAGCTTTCATTTTTTCGCGATTTGCACTTTGTATAGTAAAATAAAGATGTTGCGAAAAGCTTAGGCTTAGGAAATCTAAAATCACATGACGAGTTTGTTCAGCGAAGAGAGGAAATTATGAAATATAGCTTAATGAGCATGGTGGGTACCACATTTGAAATATTGAGTTCATTTGTCACTGGCATGGAAGAGAGCTACGACTAAGACTTTCATTGAGTGCTGTTTTTTTTTCATCTTATGCTCTCGTACGTTTTCTGTGTAAATTTTGGTAACGAATTTTTTTTTTTGAAGAAGGGGGAGGAGGAAGGGAGAGAGAGAAGGTCGATTATGTGGACGGTTTTTGAGCTTTGTAGTAATTTCAGGCATGTGAATCAGCCTTGTTGCCAGTTTACTCAACAGTAACAAATTGAGTTTGAAACGTATTGCCATAATGCTTTCATTGCCTGTGTGCGATTTGGTGATTTAGTTCCACACGCGCAATGCACTCATATTGGGCCGCAACTCAACATGAAAGTGACGTGTTGAAGCGTAGCAAGCGCCGCGGCTAACAAAGAAAGCTGTTATTTCAACAACGTTTGTGGTTGCTGGACTGCCATACACACCAGAAGCGTGCCACACAAAGCAAAAAAAGTGATCAGATAATACGCTTTTTTGTTTCGGCTAAAGTCAACGACGGGTTCCGACTAATAATTTCTATAGGTAATTGATGAATAACACGCGTATTATTGTTTAGACTGTTCACTCTCAGTATGAAAACTTTGCTGTATTGAATGAATTTGCTTTTTTTCTATTGAATTATGAATGAGATAACCAAGTATTCGTTAGAGGTGAAATGTTCACTCCAATATGGCCAAAAAACGGAAGGCTACACGTTGTCCTTTGCTCACTTTTAGGGCTGTTTGCTTTTCGTCCTAAATTAAAAGTTTTTTTTGCGCTCCATTGAAGTGCAGTTGAGTGTCCCTCACATATAGCTAACCAAAGATGACAATGGTACTGGCTAGTTTGTTTTTGTAGCCCTTGGTATATTCAGGTGACCAGAATCTTCGGCCCAAAAATAAATTGTACGCAAATACCCAAAAGCTTGTAAATGAGTGTGCAGAATTTGGCATCTGCACTGACGCAGTGTGAAAAAAATCAGTTGCTACTTTGCGCATTTTGCAAACTTTTGCAAAAGCCGAACGATAAGAATTTAATCATCTCATAAGCAACAGCAATACATTTTGACAGGTGTGATCCGCCCCTAGAACTGTTTGTGTATTTCGATTTCAAAAAGGAATTTCTATCCAAAAATTTGCATGATCGATCGGTCGACTGAGCGACAAACGGAATCGGTTGATCGAGTTGGGATGATCGCGCATTCTCATGTAGTTATGTCCTTCTTTTAATGAGTAGAACAGCATAAAGCGTATCCGTGCCATTTTTTAATCATTATATGCTCCAATTTTGCGCTTCATGGACGTCTTGAAAGCAAACGTCTTTTAAAGAGGCGTGCAAACCAACTGCTCACTAGGAATCGCGTTCACCAGTGAGTGTCCACTACCGATGTCACATGCCCGTTGGATATTGTCACTTTATCTTCACATTTGTTCAGTCTCAATGATAAGTGATTAACCGTTAGAACAGAAAGCTAAACTGAGTGAAGTTCATCTTTTATTTGTTTGCTGATACCGTTAGTGCGTTCTTGTGTTCGTTCATCAAACAACAACATAGCGTGTCGGCAGTGCGTAGCACATAAACCAATAACGAAGCGCATCGTAAATGTGATTAACAGTTTGAAAAAAAAACAAACAGTCGTCTCCCATAAATTCTTATTGATGCAACAAGATTGGGCAAAGCTGAATATCAAGCTAACTAGGCGTCTGTCTTTCACATTCCCCATAGCATAATGGCTGTCGAAAAGGAATTACCGAAAGGACGAACATACGAGTGAAAGAACTGCCTATATATTGCACTTTAAAAGAAACCAAATACAAAAAAGAAGCGAGTGCGCCAAGCATTCCAACACTGACGGGTACATATTGCGAAAGTTAGTAATAAAGAATCACACGATAGCAAGATGGCAGCATAAACGTTCCAAATCTTCGCCGCTAATCCCCCTTTGCGTTTTTTTCAAAAGCTTATATTCGCGATAACTTGAGCTATCAAAGTACAATCAAATTCGTTTACGATGCACATACATAGTTGCGGTATAGTTGGCAAAGTTTCACTCACGCTCGTTTTCGTTATATTTTGAGAACCTTCTCGACAACCTGTGAACTAATTCATCTAGGACGAAACACTTTAATAAAATTGTCACTGAGCAAATTACTTGAAATGCGAACTTCTCAGTAAGTTCGAACGCCTGAAATAATTTATACGGTGTCTGAGTGCAACTGCTAATATGACGTCATGAGCTCGTTGTCGCCGTATAGCAGCCGTTTCATTAAGCGATTGAATGACAGGTAACTAGAGCGTACCGTCAAGCCCGGACCAGGAGTCGGAAAATCAAAAGCAATACTGGAAAAAAGCAATACTGGCACGTCCTAATCTCATTCTACTGCCACTACGACGAGATTTAATGTAGAATTTATTTGTTCAGAACAGTGCGGCGTTGCATTAAGCGCTTTATCTTGCAGAAGGTCGAATTTTCCATCATGCTTCTTCACCTTCTCCTTATCATACATCAGTCAATCGCCGAGCCATCTGATGGGTATTCTTTCTCATTCTTTTTTGATGCCATCAAAGGCGGAAACAATCATTTCTCTCAGCTGATCGCAATGAAAGTAATAAATGTGAACATGTTAACTGCGCATTTCATCGACATATTAAATTTTATTCCATTCCATTAAATTCATCTTTTCTTTCATTTGCATTTTGCTAAAGCTCTTCATGAGGCGATCATGATTCAGATATGAACGACTACTCGACGAGCAGAAGATTATTCGACGTTTATTAGAAGATGAGGATTCGGATTATGATTGGCGTGTTCGACCAAGAGGCACTCTCAACCCAGCAGTGGAAGAGTCACCTGTCAATGTCGCTGTTAATATGTATCTCAGGTAAGTTTTTTCGCGTCTCCCTTTGCTGAATTTTCACAGATTTTTACTGCAATTTTTCAACACTTTTTAGCAGAGCATAATTATGTGAAAGATATAAACGAATGTCTTCAACGTTTATTGCACGTCTACAAAGTGGGAAGAAAATCTTAAGCTGTGGCGTTAACGCTTTTTGAAATCGTAGCGGCAAGGCTTAAGTGGAGCGATGAATTTGGAATAACGATATTCAAAAGAACCAAAGACTTCTTCGATGGATGCCATTAAGACTGCATGCCGTTTGCACCGCAACAAATAGTGAAATGATCGTTTCACCTACGTTCGAACTACAGCTCTGTATGACCGTCTGTAGGTTCGCTCAGGAATTTGAATCCACTGATCACCTTCGAAATAAGAAATGATAACAACAACGTCGACTCGAACTTTTCATCATTCTGCACAGTTATTTCCCCCGTGTGTTCAAAGCTGACTTTGACTGAGACTTCAAAATGTTTCGCCAACATTCACACTGATTATCACTATTACGAAAGGTAGTGAGTATGTTGTAAAAAATTTGATTATCAAGGCTATAGCCAACATATAAAGCAAAAACCCACAATGAAACATTTCTATTAGATATCTATCGCTCATGATGAGCGCGAGAGCTGGCTGTATTTCATGCAGCCTATTTCGTAAATTGATGAAAAAATGTCTATAAAAAGTTAGCGGCTGACTAGCAAACCGCAAACGGAAATCACGCATGCATACACGCAAGAGACACAGAAGTTTCGCGCACATTTCTACATGTTATATTCATTTGTGTTACATCGACCTGCGAACTTGGAATGCGCCATGTGATTTCAATTTGCTATGGTTACAGAAGCCGTTTTGCGATGCCGAAGATCATGCACTACAATAACGTCGACTCGAACTTTTCAACATTCTGCATAGTTTCAGCATTCTGCACTGATGAAAAGAGGAAGAGATATGCTCTAACATCAGTTTACTTAGTGCGAGAATCTATTAATAATGATCGCTAAAACAAATACTTCATGGAGGGGAAGGTAGAGGGATCAAGAAAGGTGCATTGAAGAGTAGTGAATGAAGGATCTTTCTTCAAAAGAAAATTTTATGGTATTGCTGCCAGTGTGCACCGTTACCTTCTACTAGGAAGAAAAACGCTACCGCGGTCGCAACAAATGGAGCACTTAACGCACACGTCATATGCACAAGGCGCTAAGATGCTAAGCAACAAAACGTTGGTGAAAGAGGCAAGTTGCGGGTGCTTTATTTATACATGCATGCCTTACGCTGTTTCTGAACTGTAACGGCGCCTGGTTTAGCAGTACTGCTTTACCGAACAGGGTTTCATTAATTGCAGAAGTATATCGAAAGTGGATGATGTGAATATGGAATACAGTATGCATTTTACTTTCCGTGAGGAATGGGTCGATGAGCGCCTTCTTTTTCACAGTGGTTCACTAGCGCACATAGTTCTTTCACCAGGTCAGAAAATTTGGCTACCCGATACGTTTTTTCAAAACGAAAAGGATGGCAAGAAGCATAACATCGACACGCCGAACATCATGATACGAGTGTACAACTCAACCGCGAAAATACTTTACTCTTGCAGGTGAGGAAGAACTCCTTTGCTCGTTTACTCTCTTATGAATTTTTAAATTTTTAAACGCTATTTGCATATAAAAACTAGAATTATTTTCTACAGCAACAAAGAAGGTGCTTAAACTTCAAAAGGCAGACGTTCGCTTTAAATTCCCTCTATTTAACTGTCTTCCTACATCTCATCATTCTTCTATAATTTAATCTACCGTTATCCACGGGTAAGTGAAAAAGCTGACATCTGTAGTAGAAGTATTTTGCGTTAAACATTTAGAGCTAATTTTGGAAGAACAAATCCTCCCTCTCAGACCTAGAAAATTAGTTCCATGGATTTTTCTCAAACTTTTTCAACTCATCAAAAAATGTGACAGTCGCTGAAAAAACGGCACTTTTGTTTGTCGATCTGAATGAAATTCGAAACGAACTGGTGCATTTCTATCAAGCATCCGTACCAATAGCGAATAATTTTATTTTCAGTACTTTTTGGACGAGATAAAAAGTGTGTTGTTTCTGAAGTTACGCGCTACTCAGGTGCACTTTATGAGTACTCTATTCAAAGAATATTGACATTAGTTATACGCCATTTGGTGCTGTTAAGTGATAGACCACTTTTAATTATTGTATGACCAACTTGTTTTCACCTTTTCTACGAGCAGCCGATTGTCAGTATAGCTTAAGGCTGCAGTCATCTCAGCCAGCAGCTTTCGAACATTTTCTCAACATTTCGCAACATTACTTATCTTCAAAAGCCAACTGATGGCTTCGATTACTCCAAGGTGAAATCCCACTAGCATTCTCTTTATTCAACAAAAAGCAGCATAGATGCCTAAATAAAAACCATAAGAAAGAAACGAATTCAATAAGTTTTTCATGTTCGTTTTCTGCATGAAACCTGAATTCGAGACCCTCCTCTATGAATCTACACCGTTTCTGTCCTACCTCTACTTCGGCTTCCCTTTGTGTCAGATCACAGCTGTATGCCGTTTGTTTTCATAACCGAAGCAATGAGCCCATTGGGAACGATTATGGCATTATATGCTAGAAATTGGTGAACCACTTAAGCACATGGATTGGGCAAATTATCCCAGCTGGAGTGAACTCGAGGTGTTATGGCACACCAAAAAGCTTGGAAATCACATAAGTATTACACAAGTTGGGTGGGAAAATAATTCCGCAATTGTCCCAGCTGAGATAAAACGGTATAAAATTACTCGAACAAAGATCCATTTTTGCTTCAGTTGCAATAATCAAGCCGGGTTTTAGAACCGCTGATTCTGTGAGCTTACTCGTTCAGATTTTTTCCAAAAAATATTTTTAACAGTCATTTTTTTTCTGCGCAGAACACGGAGTTGTCGTCTTATGTGGAAAGGCTGGTATCGTAATGGGTGAAGTCATTTAAACGCTTTCTTAGGTGGTGCTTTTGAAAACGGCGTTTTTGTAGGGACGCCATCACGCCCTTGACATTTTTTCTAATCACATTACGAACATTTGCGATGGAGAATCGTTCGATAACAAATAGTTATTGCTTTATAATCGGAATGCTTTGAATTCCTTTACAGCGCTGTGAGCATTAACGTCGTTATCAGTTAGAAGCAGCTAGCAGCTAACATGAACTATTTGGGAGCATTAGAAAGAAGCTTACCATGGTGTACCCCATTAGAGGAAACCTTAAAGACCCCGGCAGCACCGTCGCGTATTTCGTTTGATGGTAAACACTGAGTGACGTTTCAATGGTGACCACCCAACTCGTCAGGTACTAGGCACTGTTACGAGGGACGCAAAAAATAGGCGGCCAGTCGCTCCCATGAAATTTTCGATTAGGCGCCAGTTGTTTCCTGGGAAGACTTCCTCGTTCCAACGTCCCGAAATACTCGGCATTCTTATTAGATATGAGCTTTTACAGCTGCAGTCAGTCTGCTTTCAGGTGTCTTATAAGGGAGGGTGGGGATGGAGATGGGAGCTGATGCGATTGCTGCATCTATCAGTAGTTTTGATTAGGCAGATTGACGGTAACTGTTTTTGGGAACGTTAGAAACTATCTGTTTCTAACGTTCCCAAAAACGTTTCTAACGTTTCTAACAAAAACTATCTGTCGATGATTGTTAGAGTTTAATGGCAAAAGTAATCGTAAAGATATATAGGCCAAACAGTGACCTACCTCCTCATCGCCTTTCCCATCTATGTAAGTTTTGATTCTTGGCCAGTCGACGTGACATAGAACATAATATTTCATGCGGTTATATTCGGTCGATTGCAACAAGCAGAAGTGGATGAGTGACAGAGGTAGGTCCAAGCGCGTAATCTGCTACCAAGCAGTTCCATCAAATTGCTTCTTCGTTTTTCTTGGGAAACAGCGCGTTGGTGTTGGGCATATCTTTGATCCATGGACTGATATGATCACAGCAACTTGCTACTATGATCTCAGCCCAAATGCGTAGATTCTCAAAATGAGAAGGAATGACGTTAGTTCTTCTGAAATTTTCGTTGCAAGATGAAGCTTGCTGTGCTACTGCTGTCCACAGTGTTTAGTGCAAACTTGCACTATCTATTTCGATATTTCCATCAGAAAGATCCTGGAATTGTCTTATATATTCGCTGCTCGTACATAGGGAACTGATGAATGAGAAATGACATCGGAAAGCGCTTATAGAAAAGACGTTTTTCGTCATCAAATGAATATCTGCTAAATCAGATCAACTATTTTCAGTTCTTCTTTGATTTTCTAAAAAATTGTCGTATGCTTGAACTATTATTTATGGAGTTCTGTGAGAATTTTTCAAACTATTTATGGTTGTTTTTAAACATCGTCAAAGTGTGACGACGCATGACACTTTTGGTTATGTTGTCGTAATCGAATGAAAAACAATAAACTTGAAGACTAACGCTAACGTTGAGTTGTCCAATGCAACTCAACGATTATCCGTTGGATATGCAACGATGCTATATTGATTATGCAAGCTACGCATATACGACACAAGATATCGTCTATCACTGGAAGAAGGAACGGCCTATACAGATCAAAGACGGGCTTCGTCAGTCGTTGCCTTCATTTGTGCTTTCTGATGTCAAGACGGGAAACTGCACCTCTGTCACCAACACAGGCAAGACCTGGTCTAATATTAATTATGATATGATCTAAATTGAATAATGCACACAGCCTAATATGACACTTTTGTATATTCGGCCATATAAGAGTCAGTAATTGAACGATAGCCTAGTGTGCATACCACCGTAATGATGATGCATCGGACTATGGTTGCTCTCAGTTACAAGTCATGTGAACTGACGAATACAAGTTGATATTTCATTTGTGCCGGAACGTTTCAATTTACAATTAAATTGACTTCATACATCAAGCATTGAAGGTAAAGATGGCAAAAGCGATAATGGAAAATATGCCATCACGCAGAACTAAATTTCGTTCATTCGGTATTTTGAATATGCATTGACATACGCTTATGACGTTGATGTACGTATCGTTTAGACCAGCCACCCTTCCCGTTATTGCCCATTCATTTGCTGATCGAGTCAATACGAAAATAGTTGTT
>JPKZ01000479.1:0-18749 GCA_000803305.1 Toxocara canis
CCCTGCTTGGTCGATGGTACTGTGGTAAAAGGCTCTTTATTGTGGTTGAAAATCGGTTTATTTCGTGAAGAAGACAATGAAGCGTTCACGAGCTGACTCGCCAATGCTCTGGATGATCCCGTTTTTTGCACTCCTTCCTGTTGGCGCCTCTGCGCATGGGTTATTTGCATTCGTTTATGCACGTGTGTGCGTATTTCGTTGTCTGGTGGTTTGAGTGCGCATTTGAACTCGACAACCACTCTTGCTCTTCACCTGCTTCCGGGTTTGTGCTCAACTCCCGAAAATATTGAGGACACATGTAAACACAAAAAGTTGCATGTACTTCGTTAAAGATCGAACTATGTTTTCCACCAGTCGCTTTTTGTGAATTTAAAAATGAATAGAATACCTACACAAGCGCGCAGATTAGAATGCGCCATTAGCATGCACATTTTCTTATTTCACAGTTTTTTACTAACTGAGTTCATTCGACGTGCGCAGCTATCAGACCGCATGTCGCGGTTGACCTCTACGACGTATTCTCCGTTGCCTGGCTCCTTGCATGGAATGAAAATTTTTTCACCAAAACTGATATTGTTTCCACACTGCGTGATCGTCATAAATCAGTGCACGATGTTGTAAACTCTTGTGTGTCATTATCATGTAATCATTATGAACGCGCATACAAACGAGTCGCCAGAATCCATCTCACATAGACATCCATCATTAAGCGCGAATGCTGAAAAATTGCATGTAATTAACGCTCACTGTTGAAAAAATTGGGGTGTTTTCCAACATTCCAGTGGGAAATGCTTGCAAAGAATTCGTCTTGCTCGATGATGAGAGAAAAGTTCGCTTATGTGGATCAACTTTAGCAGCTCAAACATGAAAGCAAGCGGTGGGAAACGAGCCCATCTAACCCACCGTTCCCCCCCCCCCCCCTCCCTCCTTCGACTTCCATCTATCTCGATTTTTCGTTTTGGATTACAAATAAGAAATTGCTTCTTTGCACTAAAATTTAATTTTAGTGTACTTTTACCACCAAATGTACAGTAGGAGTCTAGGGAGTTTCTAATTTTTCTTTTTTTAAATTTCGTCATACAAAATGCACAAAAAATACAGTTGATATATTGCAGTTATCAAACGCTATTATACATCTGACGTAATTGAAAACGGAACTAGCGTTAATTACATGCAATTTTTCAGCATTCGCGCTTAATGATGGATGTCTATGTGAGATGGATTCTGGCGACTCGTTTGTATGCGCGTTCATAATGATTACATGATAATGACACACAAGAGTTTACAACATTCTTCACTGATTTATGACGATCATGCTGTGTGAATGAAGATCATGCAAGCTGAGTGATGATCATGTTTGGCGAATGGTATGCTGGCAAGCTGAATGATACACACCGCTTCTGAACACTATACCTTTGCATAGCTGACGCTTGAAGGAAGTTGTTTAACGTGGTTGAAAATGCACCAAATTGTCTTCTTCAGATTTGTTACATTCTCCTCGGCCATCAGAAATACGCATGAATATGTGTGAGTCACTCAAACCATCTTTTACATTAACATGCACTAATCGGGCGACAAATGAAGCCGATGGCCTATCGGAAGTAGCCGAATAACAAACCACGTTAAGAGCTGACGCTTGAAGGAAGTTGTTTAACGTGGTTGAAAATGCACCAAATTGTCTTCTTCAGATTTGTTACATTCTCCTCGGCCATCAGAAATACGCATGAATATGTGTGAGTCACTCAAACCATCTTTTACATTAACATGCACTAATCGGGCGACAAATGAAGCCGATGGCCTATCGGAAGTAGCCGAATAACAAACCACGTTAAGAGCTGACGCTTGAAGGAAGTTGTTTAACGTGGTTGAAAATGCACCAAATTGTCTTCTTCAGATTTGTTACATTCTCCTCGGCCATCAGAAATACGCATGAATATGTGTGAGTCACTCAAACCATCTTTTACATTAACATGCACTAATCGGGCGACAAATGAAGCCGATGGCCTATCGGAAGTAGCCGAATAACAAACCACGTTAAGAGCTGACGCTTGAAGGAAGTTGTTTAACGTGGTTGAAAATGCACCAAATTGTCTTCTTCAGATTTGTTACATTCTCCTCGGCCATCAGAAATACGCATGAATATGTGTGAGTCACTCAAACCATCTTTTACATTAACATGCACTAATCGGGCGACAAATGAAGCCGATGGCCTATCGGAAGTAGCCGAATAACAAACCACGTTAAGAGCTGACGCTTGAAGGAAGTTGTTTAACGTGGTTGAAAATGCACCAAATTGTCTTCTTCAGATTTGTTACATTCTCCTCGGCCATCAGAAATACGCATGAATATGTGTGAGTCACTCAAACCATCTTTTACATTAACATGCACTAATCGGGCGACAAATGAAGCCGATGGCCTATCGGAAGTAGCCGAATAACAAACCACGTTAAGAGCTGACGCTTGAAGGAAGTTGTTTAACGTGGTTGAAAATGCACCAAATTGTCTTCTTCAGATTTGTTACATTCTCCTCGGCCATCAGAAATACGCATGAATATGTGTGAGTCACTCAAACCATCTTTTACATTAACATGCACTAATCGGGCGACAAATGAAGCCGATGGCCTATCGGAAGTAGCCGAATAACAAACCAGGTTAAGAAAACGAAAACAACAACACTGTTACCATTAGGTCATCTATCTTAGCAAATAGACTCACCCAAATCCTTAAAAATTACTTCTCGATGAATTTAATATTAAGAAAGGACAATTCAAGACTCACATCATACGCGATTTCGTATATTCAATGACATTAGATTGGCTTTAGAGTTCAATATGCATCATCCGAGTGGCTTTTTCGAGATTTTTGATTTTTCTTGTATTTCGTTTTCGGAATTTCGTCACCACTCAGCAATTTGGCGAAAAGGAAATGCTTGAGAAACAAATTTTGCGGGAGTGCATAAGCACTGAAGAATTTGTGCGTCAAACATTTGATGAAATTTTCTGGAAGAAGTTCACTGAAGCTATTGTTTTAGTGTTTGATATGTATTCTGTCGCACAACTTGATTTGCAAAATAAAATAAGTGCATTTATCACGATTTTCTCGCTGAACATCTAGACAGCATGTGAAGCGGTACATGTTATGAAACGTGTCAGCGTTCGTACTCAATACGTTGCTATTCAGCTCAGCGAAAGAGAGGTCGGCAAGCATTACTGTCATTGAACATTCACCGTGCAACTAGGCTAAACTGTAATGACAATGGATAAATTTGGCTCAGTTGTTATCAACCCTTGGCGTTTCCTTCCTCGCCATCGTTCCATTACCCCTTTCCACCTTTCTCACCTTAAGCACTGGAAGAAGTTTTCTTAGATGGGAGCCTTCATCCGAAGCAACTCTGCCTCTCAAGTCAAATCTAAATGAAAATAATGCAGCGAAGATTGTTCGCATGCAGCTGAAAGTTGGTAAAACATATTTTATAAGGTAAAATCAACGCTAGAAAATATGTATTTAGACATGAAGCTTCTCTTATCTAGTATCCAGTAATAAGCATACGACCCTTTCGTCATTCGTATAACGCTACCTGTAGTGCTGTAAAGGCTGTGCGCATTGTTACTTCGACAGTAGTTTGCAACACTCCTAACTGTTGATCTCATTCTGTTTTTTCACAAATAATTCGTTTGCTTGAAAAGTCTCTCTCTCTCTCTCTCTCTCTCTCTCTCTCTCTCTCTCTCTCTCTCTCTCTCGTAAAGGGTCCGCGATGCAACTAGCTTATCTAAGACGGCGGATATAAACGTGATTTTACTTGTGCTCGTAACGCCGAGTTATTAAATGGTGTAATGAAGATGAAATACGGTTCTGCCGATCTGTACAAATGCTTTTTTGAATTTTCTGTACACTTTTTAGCTCCTAACATCACACGCAACTGAGCGGTTTCAAACCCGTTCATAAGTCTCATTTTGGCTCTCAAGAAGATGTTTTCACTCACGAAATCGTATTCCAATAAACTACACCGTGCAAAGAAAAACTGAAACAGTTGGGTGAATTGGTAAGTCGATTGACCGCGTACGCATTCAAAAGCACCAACAAGCGACGGTCACAGCATCAAAGAGTTTGTGGACCCGTGTACGATTTCATTAACTGCCAAAAAGTGAAGCCGTAATAATTAGCACAGCCAGTGAAGTCATCAATTGTTTTTCTAATCGCACACATCACTCGGTGTAACTGCCACTGTGTATGGGTCGGAAATAAACGATTGCATTCGAATGGTGCATTGGATGACATGAACGGTCTTGGAGCATTGCCAATATTCAATGTTGAAGTAATGCCAATACTCGACCTTGGAGCAATGCCAATATTCAATGTTGAATTAATGCCGGTACTCGATCTTGGAGCAGTGCCAATATTCAGTGTTGAAGTAATGCCAGTCCTCGACCATGGAGCAGTGCCAATATCCAGTGCTGAAATAGTGCCAGTACTCAATCTTGGAGCAGTGCCAATATTCGCGTTCATGTCTGATTGCATCAAAAGTGAGACCTGCGCTTAGTGCAACGAGTCGGAACGGTCGTCACGATTGCATGTGGAGAGAAAAACAGAGACTCTTTCGTTCAGACCCAGTTACTCGTCATTTGAGGCGTCCCTAACTTTGGCGTTGTTGAAATTGACATCCGACATGGTGGGGTCTTTCTACCACTTCCGTTCGCTTTTATCTTGTCTGCTTTAACCCAGAAGGTAAAGTGGTAATGTATGCGGATGACACCCAGCTCGCCGACAGTTCGCATAATGTACATCGAAATAACTTTCAAAATTCTTACCGTATAGAAATGTAGAGGAAATTAGTATCGACCAGGGTATGAGATATTGTTGCTAATATTTTGTTCCTCGGCATTTGTTCCATCTTGAATGTTTTGCATCAAACCGCTCGCGCATTTAACCATTGCAGGCGGTGTTATACCTGCAGCAATTCTGAAAACGAGCAGTACGTGTGATGTATTTTTTACGTCAGGTATGGGTGGGCAAATGAGCTTTGACGGAACAGGTGATTGGTGACTTACTTCTATGATCTGAATCAACTAATCATTACTTCATCAATATTTCATTCCTAAATAAGCCCCATATAATTCTGCTTGCTCGGCTTCATCCATGTCATGATAAAAAATTCTGTTATGTTTTGGGGAAACTGCAATTTCTTGCGAAATATTGAAGATGAATATTAAATACTATTTCTTCTTTGTTTCATTTATTGATGCAGATGTTTATGAGACGGTCTGTTTGCTCACAACTAGCATTGGGGAATGGATCATATAAGCCGGCGGCTGTTTTATTCCTTGTTGCTAGTGGTAGTAGTATATGAAGGCGACCTTGCATGGGAATGTATTCGATGTTTTCGCTGACAAATCTGAACGATTGTTTGGTGTACAATAGCTCGCATAGATCATAGCGATTATCGACGAGTTGAGAACAATAGTGTGAGTGCGATATTATACTGTATTATGCAAACGTGATTCACGCGGTATCTCCTGTCACCTAATCCACCAAGATGGCAGAGACGAATAAGGTGCTGTTGTGTGTTCATCCAATTTTCAAGCTTTCCTAAAAAACTTAGCGGTTATTGAAACTTTCCTAAAAAAAACTTATTGAAACGTTATTGAAAGATTTTAGTTAAGAAGAATTCAAAAAAAGAATGTCTGCGAAACGTATACCTGACGGACTCGAAAATGTCAGCCATTTGTGCTGGCCAATTGTCGAGAAGCAATTTTTAAATTACAGTACACACAGTCGTTGTCGACGAAGAAAAAACAGCTTATTAAAACAGCAAGTGAAACATGCGCCCGTTGTGATATCTCTAATAATGTCGAATAGACGGACACTCAAAATTGCGCACCACATCATCACGTAAATGCATGAATGGAGAACAATAGAGATCATCCGGTCAACGTTTGAGATTAAGAAATGTGTGCAATGGATCGCAGCTCAAAAGTTCAAATATGCATGCGCATGCATTCTGAACGACAGGAAAAGAGGCACTCAAAATCTGGAAACATGGAGACTAGCCACGGAAAAGCGCTTTTGTGTGAAAGAATAATCCTTATGTATACGGTATCTTGGCTTTAAAACATCAGAAACAACGTCTGCTGCATGCGATATCCTTTTTCCATGACCGCCTTGATGACTACTAGAGTGGTTTCAGCTCCGTTTCGCAACTATTGAGATCAGATGAGCATGTTTCCATCATGTACTTGAATTCTCGAACCTTACCAAACAACGCAAAAATGTCCACCATCCAGCCCAGCTTAAAGCGTTCTCGGTTGCCAGATGTACAACCTTAGCATATTGGGGATTCATCTACGATTTACATATAGCTGCAGTTTTTGCGATCACAAAAGTGCTTCTATTTTTAACCTTTAGTGTCGGAAATGACATCAAAACGTGCATGAGTGAACTGAGTGCGTTTTCGAACTCATGACGTGACTGACTCTACGCCGTCTTTTCATAGCAAGTTAACTTGTCCAATAAGGGTTGTCTATGGCCGACCGTGCTGTAATACAAATGAAACTTTCTAATTCAACTAGTTCCTCAAACAGTATTGGAGTAAGACAGCGAAGTGACCATAGTGGACATAAACTGATTATCCTGTTTTGCGTATGATCCATTTGAATGGCAAAAGGCCGGTATGCTGTCCATGAGCGATTCGGTTAACTGATGACGAGTTCAGCTTTTAGTTCTTACGACAATCTTTGCAATATTTTTCGATAGCTGCATATACAGGAGAAAAGGTTGTACTCTTTCTTGTTTTTGGCTATCCATTCAGATAGGATAAATAAAGGCCGAATTCCCATACATATAGCTTTATGTATGCGTGACTGATGAGCACAATCTTTCATCATAGTTATGATTTCATATTACGTGCGACTTCTGTATCCCTTCAGCTGCCAACTCTGTTAGCTATCCTTGAAAGTAACTAATTACCTTGCCAAAATCTGTCGCTAATCGGTTAGTTCTCGATTTGACTGTATCAATCATTACGTGTTTCGTAATTCGATGTCTGAGACAGAATGGTTCGGAAAGCTTTAGTTCGTTAGTCGTTGAGTGACCTTAGCATATTGGGGATTCATCTACGATTTACATATAGCTGCAGTTTTTGCGATCACAAAAGTGCTTCTATTTTTAACCTTTAGTGTCGGAAATGACATCAAAACGTGCATGAGTGAACTGAGTGCGTTTTCGAACTCATGACGTGACTGACTCTACGCCGTCTTTTCATAGCAAGTTAACTTGTCCAATAAGGGTTGTCTATGGCCGACCGTGCTGTAATACAAATGAAACTTTCTAATTCAACTAGTTCCTCAAACAGTATTGGAGTAAGACAGCGAAGTGACCATAGTGGACATAAACTGATTATCCTGTTTTGCGTATGATCCATTTGAATGGCAAAAGGCCGGTATGCTGTCCATGAGCGATTCGGTTAACTGATGACGAGTTCAGCTTTTAGTTCTTACGACAATCTTTGCAATATTTTTCGATAGCTGCATATACAGGAGAAAAGGTTGTACTCTTTCTTGTTTTTGGCTATCCATTCAGATAGGATAAATAAAGGCCGAATTCCCATACATATAGCTTTATGTATGCGTGACTGATGAGCACAATCTTTCATCATAGTTATGATTTCATATTACGTGCGACTTCTGTATCCCTTCAGCTGCCAACTCTGTTAGCTATCCTTGAAAGTAACTAATTACCTTGCCAAAATCTGTCGCTAATCGGTTAGTTCTCGATTTGACTGTATCAATCATTACGTGTTTCGTAATTCGATGTCTGAGACAGAATGGTTCGGAAAGCTTTAGTTCGTTAGTCGTTGAGTGCATTGGCCCCATAAGAAGGTTGTTTGAAACTTCTAATAAAAGTGCCATTTGAACTATTTCTTCTCTTCAAATATATCACTTCTAGTACATAACGACATCGAAGACTAATGCATGCAATCCCATTTCGTTAGAATTTTGCACTGAAAACGTCTTCACAGGGCAATTTGCATGCATGAATGCGATCGTCGTTTGATTTGTTGCGATTTGTGACAACAATTTTTATCACTATATGGAGTTATTTGCATCGTCGAAATTAATAAGGAAATGCGCCTATTAGGGATAGTCTAGTGACATTTGGAATGAGAGTATTAAGCAAAGATGGTTTTCAAGAAATTCAATGCACGGATTTCCTCATTCAAAGATGACCTTTAGCGTGCTAATTTCTATGCCTCAATGAATCCTCTCCATACAGCAACAAATGTCATTGCGCAAATGATTTCTTTAATTGGCGAAGCATTTTGTGTTCTTTGTGAGCCCTGAACCGAAAGTCGTACTCTGCTAGCACCTCATTAGGGGATTTGATTTGATCTATACTAAGATCTGTACTTACTTTCTCGGCTCTTCGAAATTATCGAGGGACACCATATTGTGGTAATTTGTTGCTCGAAATTCACTGCTCAATATACGTACGTCAGAGGTCATTAAAATTTCAAAAGCTAGGTGAATTCATCGGCTAATGATTTATCCGTTTACATCTTTTATATTCGTAAATAGGATATTGACGACAATCAAAATTGCACACCGATCTCACTGCTCATTATTTGTCCGTAACTGTGCGTCAGATCGTTGTCGAGGAACTAAATTAATTCCCTTTACTATATAGCTGTAGTCAGCGTCAGAGGGTGAAGAAATTTCTGCATGAATATTGCTCTCTGTTAACGAACATGTACAATAGAGATTTTTAAAAATCACGCAGCCCAAGATAGATTTGCGAAACTATGCCGCACATTGGAGGCCGCAAATATGATATGTAAAAGTGAAGAGTGAAGAAAGTTATGAGCGAAGAAAATTATGTTTGTGACGTTCAGATCGTCATAACATTCCTCTCAAAATATGACTGATTTTTTTGGCTGCTGGTGAATTGGGATTTTTTTCGTCCAAATCCAGGTCCCTGTAGACATTAGAGTTCGATTTTATAAATATTCCTCAGGGGAGGTTGCACGTATTGCTGAGGTCAATGGTTCTCGAGCATAGGATGATAAAGCCGAGAGTGCTTACAAGAGTAAACTGGCTGAAGATATCCTTCAGCCAGTTTACTCTTGTAAGCACTTGCATTCACTGGGCTCATCGCGTTTTGTTGTCGCATTAATAGCACTGGTATAATGAAATCTAGTACAAAGTTGAAGTGATTGAGCGTTTAAAACCTTTATAAAATATTTCTGGTGAAGAAAAGAACAAGGCGTTATTTAGAAGGACCTCAAAACACAAACGGCCAGCTACCACACTTTCCTTGTTCTACAACAGGAAGGCTGAAGGGGGTGGTTAGAGATCACTCCTTTAATTTAAGGATATCTGAAGTGTGTTAACTGCGCTGGAAAGAACTGAAAACATTTTAATCCTTTGATGGAAATTGCATAAAGCAAGGTGGACTTTTCCACGCCTTCCGTAAACTTCGCAGAAACGAGTTACGGCAGGCGTTTGCCGCAGACGGTTTTGGCAGCTAGGGACATTGTTGAGGCAAAAAGCGGCTCTCCTGGAAATGTTTCGTCCATATGTGGCGGTACCGAATTTCTGGTTCATCAGTTCGTTTTACTCGCAAAATACGTTAACTGCGAAATGCCGGTAACGACCTCAGCGTCACTACGTGATTCGAACATATCCGCCTTCGAAATTTAGTTGAACCGAAGAGAACTGGTAATCGCTCACTTTTATATGCATTTGCAAATCGTTCGTGCAAGTATTACATAATTTTTTTTCTGTAAATTTTGCATTGCATATTGCCAATTATTTTTGATACTTCTTCAGTTTTTTGAATGATCTGTGTAGCTCCGTTCTTTGAGGTAAAATTGTGCATTTGTCTACATCTTTAAAATTCTGTATTTCGAGGTGTGAGCACAGAAAGCTTTTGAATGCACGCTTACAAAAAAACAACTGTCTTGGGCACGTCGCTTCTTACAGCCGCACACCGTATGCCAAGAACTAAAAGATCGTAGCTTTTCGATGGCGCTGTTTGTCGTCAATGTCGGAAAGCGATTGCGTAAGCGTTGATCGTTGGAAGAGGATATCACTATTTGTTTTATTATCATGTCAGCATTGTTTCATGCACGATCGGCGATCTGATCAGATTATGGGTCGAATACTGCTCAAAAAATTCGCTTATACTTCCCCGATGAGGATTCGCACATTGGCGATGCAGTTTTCTTTAATCGAGTACCATTCCTAAATGAAGAAGCAAAATCAATATTAAAGAAGGGCTTGTAGTGGATGACGAACTATGTATGAATTTGCTCCGTTAGTCACATTTACACAATATTTGTGTGATATATGCGGGCAGATGGAATGGGGGGAAAGTATCAGTTCAATTCGCTTCAGCCTAAAAACAAAGCCACACATCAGTATGTTGCACTCTTACAACTCCATCGGATTGCTTGAGACGCACGCAGTTGTGCGCAGTGTTTCGCCGATTTCCATGCAAAATTACGCAAATGTTCTCATAAAATTCTCTTAATATTTCGGTCATACGATCTGTTTCTACCCATTTTTTTCCACATGCCTACGCCTTTCAGCTGACATTTGCACTAAATTTTATTAAAATATGGCACGTTCTATGAAATTAATATTTCAACTGTTGAATGCAAAGCATGAATTCAAAATTGAACCGATGTTTGAAATGCGTAGGCGCGAAATAAGCACCGTACTTCCTGACCAGCAGTCAGATGATGCTTGACGACGATGCGGCAATCATGCACTCACATGGGGCGTGTCTTTAGCCAAAACTGGAGCACATTCATATAGCTTGTTAGACGAGCTGTTTGATCGATTGTGCCCATTTGCTGCCATCTCACCATCGTGCGAACACCAACGATCTCCCAACTCCTTAAAATGTTCCTTGAGGTGCACGCCAAGGTGAATATAAATTAACATGCTTCCCGCAAATTAATATCTTCCCACATCGAATCGAATCGAGTGTTTCCCACATTCGATTCGATTCGATGCTTCCCACATTTTAGTCTTCTTTTCTCGCGCTTTTGCAGCGATTAAGTTTCATTCATGGGCTTAATTGTGGAATAGAAATGGAACAGTTTGGGAACAAAGTGTTCGCTAACAAGCAAAATTTCGTTGTTCACCATCGAATGCTTGCAAAATTATCCCATTCTGTGGGCACATCGATGACGAGACGAGTTAAGGCATCGTAGGCATGTTATTGGACCAAATGCTCACCTCAGCCTCATATAACCACATTCATATTGCAATCTCCTCTGTTTTACTGTTTACTATGACTCGCATGAAAGGTTATTTGAACTGCTTATATTCCACCTCTTTGATAAACTGGGATTAGTGGAGCTCATCTTCGTAGCTGGAATGATGCACGAACATATGAACTTACAATGCATGAAATTCACTACCACGAAGAGAGAACATTGCCCCTTCCCCCCCACCACAAATTTTTCCGTCCTGCGCTTAATATTAATTAGCTTTGAAATAGCGGTTGTTGGCTCTAATTAACCACATAGCCGTTTTACGCCACACTCCCATCCTGCTTAGCGTGAATGCGATAATTCGCCAGTTGTTGGTATATGTCATTCGCCTCGTTGGAGCGCCTTTGTAACTGCGTTGGGAATCACCAAAATTAAATGCGTCAGTTTTGTGATTTTGCTCGTTAAGATTTGATGATTTTTATTGCTCCAGCTCCGATGTAGCTGGAGTTTCTCTTATGGTAAATTCTCTTCATTGAAGGGCATTTTGGCAGCACTGCAATTCGCACAACGACAACTCCTTTAGCCATTGAGCGAATCATAAAGAAACATTCTTCCGCTCGATGATATCTTGCCTTTCAAATGGTATTTTGTTCACACCATTCTTATGTCACCGAAAAACTTGTCATCACACTAAGACATAAATGATACCCTTTGCTTCTTATGTCCATCGGGCATACTGTACTCGTTAAGCTGATCGAACGCAAACTGCAGTCTGTTGAGATGAGAGTGTATATGCTACTGTTTGGCGTTTGTTGAACCCTGCAACCTTATTTCCTTCACTACTAAAGAGTTTAGTACATATTTATAGAAATCGAACAAAATGTAAAATGTTCTGCAAAACAAAATGTAAACAATCGCCGTCTTTTCGTAATTCTCAAAATTCCAATTTTCATATGCGCAAAGCATTAAGTCATGCTTTATTGTATTCGACAATATTTACGAGCTGTTACGATGCGTTCCTCACATTCTGGGGAAAGGCAAGATCGCAGTGTGCATGCTAGACACCAAAAATGCGGCTATCAAAATGAACAGTTACAACGAACTGTTCTGAAGAGAGGTGATTACACTTTTTATTTGCGTTTGTTGTTCACCAGCCGGAGAACGTGCATTTTGTATCAATCACATCATTTTTAAGAGTTTGATGCGGAAGTTAAAGCACTTCCTTCTAAAAGCTTTTGCGTCATGCTAAGAGTTTTATCGCTTCTTTAAACCTGAGCAAATCTCTCATTGGTCGAAAAATATTTTCACTGTAATCCCGATCATTGAAGTAATTCAGAAATAAAGCTGCAAGTATGTTCACGCAAGAAAAAGTAACACAAGGTAGTCATATTGAACAAATGAGCGACTTTATTGCTGCTAGCAAAACGATTTACTTGGAGACATAATACATGAATACGTTTTCCACTTAGCGCCATAACAGGCTACCCAAACAGAAGGCAAAAGGTTACCAAAAGGAGAAAAAATATTAACGTCCAACACGTCATGTTGCCCTTATGTATAACGGGCGATTTTTGATCATGTCCTTGAACCGACTTGTCACTAAAATTGTAGCAGTTGCGTCTCATCGTCCTGATACGATACATTCCAATGCCGTCAACATCTGAAATGAAATGAAGGATTCTATTTTTAAAATAGACATTGAATAATCCTTTGTGTCCACAACACTTGCATTTAGGAGAATGCTTTAAGAAGTTGTCAACGAATGTGCTTTTTAACAGTTTTGAAAATGCGCCAACAATTCTTCAAGTCGAGCACATTACCTCCAAATACAAAAATGCATAAGTTCACTTCGATCGTTTCAATGATGCCGTTTGTCAGCATGTATTCCACTGTGACTGTAATGTCGACAACTTTTCATCCCAAGCAGAAGAGGGATGAAAACTTCTTTCGCCTGTGGGCAGCGATGATTTGCATTAAAATTAAGTCTGCACTTTTCCATTTTTCCACCTCTCCATTTTTCCATCGCCCCATTTTTCCAGCTTTCCATCATCCTTGTTCCACTGTTTAGTGGGTATCTCAGAGTCCTCTTCAGTGCCCCCAAAGACTCTATTGTGGCGCCGACAATCTAAAAATAATTCCGGAGCCTTATACGCTGGCAGGTATGTCAAATACCATCTATACAACTGTTTCTATGGCATATAGCGAGTGATTTCGTTCTGTTATTAGAATTGTAAGAGGTTGAAAATGCTCGCAACCCTAAAATTATACTTACTCAAACATACTCGTATGTTATAGCAACTCGTTCGACTCAGAGCACCTGGTTCGGCTAAGAAGTTCTTCTCATTCCAATAGTTATTTTTACGAGTTTATGGAGCACCTCTGAAGCACTTTTTTAAGCGGATTCATTAGCACCAACTTTTTTTCTGCTGGTAACTTCTATTTTCAGACGTTTCATTTAAAAAATGGACGATAAGGTGAAAAGGTTAAGCTACCTGGCAAGATTTAGCGCTCGCGATGCTGATTTGTGCACTAAGAGTGTACTTAGCTTGTGGAAAAGCAAAAGTCAATTAAGCGTTTCTGTATTAGCTGCAATTAATTCACAACTTTATCGTCACTTCCTCGTTCAAAGCAATTTTACGTTAGATGGCAGACACAAGATCCCACTAAGTTAGTGCGTCCGATTTTTCATTGTACGTTCGCCTTTAAGTTATCACTGGTTGGTTCGATGCTACTCTTGTGCTACTGCAGTCAGGAAGCTCATTGAAGCGATGTACAGGTGAAAGCCTATTGTTAACGTTAAGCACAGCGGGCCCATTAGCTCAATTCCTGCAATATCTTGTGGTCGAAGGAGAACTGTATCTTAACTTAGGACAAATTTCTTGGCTATTTTATATTCCCGGAAAATATTTACGATGAAAGTTTACCTATATCAACTAAATGAAAAACTGTTCCTGAGAATGAAACTGAAAATGAAAAAAAAATGAAAAACTGAGAAGCGCAAAGTCCGCCATGTGAAAGTTTCTTTCATTGCAAAACGCCTAAAACCTAAACAATTGCAGCTGTTGAGAAGAGTGCTTCTCGTTGTTTTGAATACTTTTGCTCCCTGCATACTGTCAACAATCAGTTTTTCTTTTTCTTTTCTTACTTATTAAAGGATTTGCTTGGGAAAGACGCATAATTTCGATGCCACGTTTACGTGTTTATTTTTGTATGTTTGCCTATCTGTTGAGCAATTTGATCTCGGGAGTCATTAAGACTATGGATACCTTGACAACTGTAAGTAGAAAAATAAGACAAACTGGTGTATATTTTCGAGCTGATCGCTATGTATGCTTAGTACAACTGCAATTTGAATTTCTTGCTCTTGCAAAACCATCAACAAAGCAACAATGCTTGTAAATTTTGCTCTCTGACATGTAGCGCGATCGCAAATACAGGGGAAAGCTTAAGAAAAGCTTTTTTGACGGCGTTTTCAATGAATTATTGCCTTTCGCGTGAAGCATATCAAATGCCTGATTATGTGATTATGGTTGTTTGTTAACTATTGGTCAGGCCAACTCTTCCGCTAAGTGTGTAGAAAGTTCAAAGCGCGTTTCATCGGGGGCTAATCGGCAGACATTTTCACTTATCCAAACTTATGAATGATCAGATAAGGCCGTATGGAAAACTCATGATTATGTTGAATCTCATGTTTGCTAGATGAGTAAGCGAAAATTAGCAGCTTCTTCATGTGACCAGTTGAAGCCATAACATATTGTTCAGTTTACCCGAATGCTTGCCGCCATAAATTAGTTAGGTGTTAAACTGTATTCAAAAAAAACTTTCGCTATTTCTCTTCAGAACTACTATAGGCAATGATGATATATGTTGCAAAAACTGTTTATTATTTGAAATCAGTCAATAGAAATACTCCTACGTATTCGTCACAACCATCTCTTTTGTCAATCAACGATAGCTTCGTTTCGTTGACTAGAAACTTATCCTGATGGCTAGTGAGAGTGATAAACACGAACAAAATCTTAGATTTATATAACTATTTTTATGCTTTGATTTCTGGGCGCTTGAATTGGGCAGCATGAAATTTCGCTTTAAAAATGGTAATGATAAAAATGATAAAACTGATAATGCGCAACTTTCCTTTTGCCGAAAACAAAATATAACATCCGTATAGCGGATTGTTTATTTTGAATGTATTTATGAGGTAAAACAATTCGCATCGGGCGAAAATGCTTGAGCGAAGATAATCGGTGTTTGACGATGGGATGTTTGTTGCGGAAGTTTTGTTCAAATTGTCACTATTTTTGTCCGCAAAATTTCATCTATAGGGATCAGTTTGCTCATAGATCAAACCTTCATGTGACGAATCTTATTGACGATGATTCGCAACTACATTGGAAGCTCCTCATTAGAAAGTAGGCAAGCTTGAATTAGTAAGTTCAATTATGATAGTTAGCCTACGAAGGCATTGTTTGCCGGAAAGCACATAAGTCGATTTTGCAAAAATCAGTAAGTTTTCGAACTCTGTTTTATGAGCTCTTCATAGCCAAGAAAAGTATTCACAAATTTTAAATTGCAATGTGCGCCACGCGGCCGACACAATATGTGTTTTCCACAATTCTCTTCGAACGAATGCAATAAGTGCACGAAAACTATCTGAAGAGTTTTAAACACTACGCTTAAAAGTTTTGTTCTCAGGCATCTGATTTGTGAAGGGGGTATGTGAGATGCCTTTTCCACGAAATCAGAACCGTTGGCGACCTTTTTTCAAAGATTTTTGCGCTCGCTTTCCACAAGAAAAACCAACTGTTGAACGAGAAACTTCACATTCTGAACTGTCTCTATTCGATGACGCAGTCTGCGACCTCCTGGATCATAAGAACCTACGTTCCGGCGCTCTCTGATGGCAGTTTTTTTTAAATATATATTTTCAGCTCCATTCTTTCTATGCATCGAAATTCTTCCACGAATCTTTTTCCAAGTCCCGTTTCAGGCATTGGATGCTCGAATGCCGCATTTATCTAAACGCTTTTGAAATGATGCATACTAATCCGATATGACGTAAAATAGCAATTACTAAACACGTCCTGGTAAGCTAGTACGTTTTGCACAGGACAAACATAGATTTCGTTGGGACAGGAGCGCTAGAAGCCATCGGGCTCCATTAAGCGGTTATATGGCTTCATGATTTGCACTCTATATTACTCGAATATCATACGGCGTCATCGATTTCGTTAGAAAAAATTTATTCGACGAAACGTCTCAAGCATCGCATGCGCGAAAATTGAGTGGGCCAACGTTGGCTGGTCTCCAGAAGCGCCATTCGGTAGACGTGGGCGATAATATGGCTGCAGAAAGCTTTTCCGTAGGAATGCTTTACTGGACATTTCCTCAAATAGTATAGCTGTTTACAGAATCGAGAGTCGAGGAAATATTTGCAGAATTATCCGCTCCACCTGTTCCATTCGTATTTTACATGCCAATACGCATGGTTGAATCATATCATGCAGGTTGCGCCATTCGGTAGACGTGGGCGATAATATGGCTGCAGAAAGCTTTTCCGTAGGAATGCTTTACTGGACATTTCCTCAAATAGTATAGCTGTTTACAGAATCGAGAGTCGAGGAAATATTTGCAGAATTATCCGCTCCACCTGTTCCATTCGTATTTTACATGCCAATACGCATGGTTGAATCATATCATGCAGGTTAAAGCAAGCGCAAAAATCAGGAAGCTTCTATCTGTGTGATAACCTCGTTATAATGTTCCTGCAATAAACTCCTTTACGATTCAGCTCCTCGTCGAATCATCGAGAAATTCATCTCATATTCAGTGTGGAAGCGATCCACCACTAAACATTTAACATGTTTTTTTTGCCAGCAAAAATAAAGGAAATTCTCAAGTGTTTCTCTAATTAAATGTCTTTCCAGCGACCGGTTTTCAGAAAAAACAATATTGCTAAATGTGTTTGCATAGAAGCGGAATTGATTATTGAAGAACGTTATTAGATGAGCGTGTTTTTCTTTGCTATTTCCAGCAAAGTTTTTTATAGGTTTCCCTTATTTACAAAGATGAAGATCACTCACTCTTTAACGACTATCGTTTGCCCCATCATGCACACTTCCTTCCTTCTCTTCGATGCTATCCAATAATTGAGAAGGAAATTGTTGAGTCACTTTGCTTCCTGATACGCGTGTACTCTCAGTAGAAAAGATTGAACTCAAATGGTACATACTGATTAGCAGCAATTTAAAAAGTATGTTCTGAGATTCATACACTTCTAATTCTCCAAATATTTGTGATTACGTGATAAACTTACTGAAGGTTAATAGATACTTTCACCGGAAGGATCCTCGGGCTAATCGGTACTTAAAGCTGCGCTCTCTAAAATGTGATTAGATTGTCGCTCTCGTGCATGCTTGACAACTCATGAGGCCTTATGGCTCAATTGTCCTCAAATTTCAAACGTTATGGTCTCTCGTTTAGTTTTCCGGTAGTCCACTGTTTTAGAATCTATCAGCTCCTCCAAGCTCCGTCCTCCCTCCGGTGCACCCCTCCATAACCCCCCACATCGATGAGAAATACTTTAGCGTCCAATAAGACTGGTTGTTTTGCTTTTGAGAATAGTTCGGTAGAACAGCGCACGAAAATTTGAACAAATTTCACTAATAACTATCCGAATGAGTAAAAATAATATGGACATATTTCTGAGTCGATTCGTTTAAATGCCTTCAAGTTTTAAGAAAATCTTTCTTAACTCAAAAAAGGTAAAGACAGTCCTAACGCAATATAGACAAACTTTGATGGGTGATGCCATCTGATTCTATGCGTCATCATACTCGCTCAATTGATGGCAGTTTTCATTGTAAAAGACGAAGAAAAGCAGCAAGAAGTTGTTTATCTCACTGAAATAAAAAGCCAATGACCATTTTTTAATTCGTTTCTGAGCACCACTTATAGCTTCCATTTTGTTGACGTAGACCAATCAAGTTCACTCTTATCAAGCGCTTGGACGCTACTTTTGTAATCTCGTTTTGTTGAAAGATTTGTTGAATTCGTTGAACCAATTTAGTAGTATGATAAGAACACAATATGAAGAATTGATAACTGAAGATCTATATCGAAAAGATCATATGTGACATTGAGTTAAAACAGTAGCGATTTGTTACTTCTATCATTGCTACTTCGATAAATCATGTATTGGATGATTGCATTCGGGTAATCTCGACAGTGAAGTAACTTTGTGTTATATTAAAAATAATTGTAGCATGCTGTAGTTAAAAAATACTACTGGCATCACTGAAAATGCAATAACTTTTTAAAAAAAGATCGCTCAACATTTCCGGTTTTTCTGATCCATCTTTTTCGAGGAGTGTGAGACAGAGGCGAGCTTGAGCCGCATGGTTATTTCGGGCAAATAAATTGCATATTTGAAGAAAATAACGGAGGGAGAGAAAAGAGATTCGGCACCTGAAGTTGACTTGACGGCCTGATATAGTTTTTTATTGAGGGGGAGGTGGGGGGGGGGGGGGAAGAT
>JPKZ01000479.1:27791-55120 GCA_000803305.1 Toxocara canis
TTACAACTTAGCTTTCGGGCAACCACCTTAACACTTCTGTTTGTGTCGCGTACATGCTTCGTTTCTTTTAAGTGCTTTTCTTTTGACATTGAACATTGGCCAACATCTTGGTCTAAAGCAAGCTATGAGAGGAGTCTGTTGTTGCACGACGAATGAAACTTTGCGAAGGCGTTTCATGCCCTTACCATCACATGCTTATTTAAATGGGCAGCTTTCCTCACTGTGACCTTATATGCACGTTTCCTTATTTCCAAAAATTTCTAACGTCTTATTTTGATATTCCGCTACAGCTACTCTGCTTCATCACAATGAGAAAAGTGATAATCAACGTAACAGTGGTACTGAAACAGCGACCCATTGTTATAACACATTTTTTTCTCAAGATTCCCATTTCGTATAGGGCCTGATCCGCAGATGCAAAGCAAAGGGATTCAAAGGCAGCTGCAATTTCATCGATTCCCGTATCGATGCACCTGACAACCAAGCCCACGCATGATTGTTTTGACCATTTTCGGAACGCCTGGTGGTCAGCCTCTTGGCGATCAGTCGAGTAAGCAGCCGGGCGAGCAATAGCTCAGTGGTAGAGCTCCCGCTTCATATGCGGGATCCGCAGATATTGCAGTTCTTTTTAAAATAGTACGAAAAGTTGTTCATCATTAGAGTAATCACCAGTACAATTCCTTTCATTCGATATTATTCATTAATTCATTTGAGCATTTAGTTTTGATCACTTCCTCTAAAGGTGTTTAGCGACTGCCATCGATCGTTATTATGACGCACAAAAAGAATGAATAAATAAAATGAAAGGCCTTAGCCAATCAAAAACGGAACACATACGCCATATCCCCAAGCGTGCGGCAGTCATCCTATGCATTTCTGGCGCACAATGGAGCACACAAGTAAGAAATGCCCCGTCTGTGCAAACGTCGTGTGTCTTATGCTTCCGACCGGTCATGTCATTAACTTTAGGTATGAATATTCCTCACCCAAAATTAAACTGTAACGAGTGAGAAGCAAAACACAATGTTGCGCACCAAGAAGCTCAACGACCCTGTCCTTCTTAGTAGCACGATGTTTAGTCTCCCCAGCAAAACGAACTCACAATAGATCTCTGCATTTCACATCACATTAGTGATTTAGTGGAGAACTGTTAAACTGGAGAACTCAAAGGGAGTTAAACTTTTTCTTCGCTCCGAACCTTGCTCATTGTTGTTAAGCAAGCAGCAGATGGACTATGCAAGTTGCTAAGCGAAATCATCCCCATTTTTTTCGCTAATTTCACAATGCAAATTAAAGCTGAGAGTGTCACCCGAAGTCATATGCCACTGTTAACCAAACAATTTGGAGGTTTTCATGAACCTGAGAAATTACTCCAGAGCCAAGTGATATAGACACTTGATGTCTCACCCCTAAAAAGCATTAGCTGTGTTCGTTGATATTTGTAACAATATTGCGCTTCAATTACTCTATGGTGGTACCAGTATGTTTCAGACGACGCGGACCGGAACCGTTTTTGGGATCACGAGGTGTTCGGACCAAAGACGGGTGCAGTGAAGGCCATTGACAGGGAGGAGTGTGCCGATTTCTGCAGTACCCTCCCAGATACACAAATGTATTCATGGAAATCGAGCAATCCGAGGAACATGGACGAGTTGTTGGGTGATTGCACGTGCATCAAAGAACTCAATCGAATAGAACTCGTCTTTGGCTCTTTTTCAGGCGTTCTGATATGAACCCAAGTGTGTTGAACTGCTCGTTTTTTATACGCGATCAAAACTATCCATTAAGTTATATAGCTTTTAAATTATTCGCTTTATTTGTACTATTTCCAGCTACTGTTGTTCTTCTCTATACTAGCATACTACGCAGCTTCATACTGCTGCTCTATGGACCAAAGTAACGAAAAATGTACGTACGCGAACCATGCACTTCTATAAGCTCGCTTAATTCTGCACGTCTCAAGTGGGCAACCGACGGCCGATAAAAGTTCAAAAATGATAAGCGTCAGATTGGGAACTGATAATCTCGTATCTCTGAGAGACGTTTCCGAGAGCGTCCAACTGGAAGTGCACAAATAAGGTAACATAAGAGTGAAAAATCCTAAAAACGGATTTAACACAATAGAAAACGGCATATTTTAGCACAGTATCTGTGCTGATCAAAAATTTTCAGGGAACTATTTAGCGGCGCTGTTCATGCGTATGCTCGTCCATTCATTGTTCGTTTTGTGAATTACGTTGACACTTTGTGCCAAGCACAGAGGCTGTCCACGTCTTCGAAATTTTCAAGATAACAATTACATATTCAATTTACTATTTAACTCTTGTCTATTGTATAGCGCCGATTCGCTACAAGCGAATTGTCATGTCTTGGTTCGAAATGCTCCCGTTTTTGAACTGCACCATTCCTACTACGGGATAAATTAGGCGATTGGCAAGCACAACCGCAAGAGAAACCTAAAAAGTCAAGGTATAGTACAACAACCATAAACTGAAAATGGACGTGCTGTTTAAGGCGTAATCCGAGTACAGGTTAGAGAGTAGGAACGTTACCCGCTTAGACGTTACGTCACGATTAGAATCAAGCAGTAGAGTCCAGTTTGAAGCGTATATGGTCATCGTTCAACGCTTACACGGTCAACTGAAAAAATCTGGAAACTCGATGGAGACCGGTTTTGCTGTAGCACTTTCTTTGCCATACGGAGGACGATAATTTAAAATCGCCTACATGCCTCAGTTTTTTTTCTTTAAACAAGCGCCATGGTAGAGGAAACTTATATTGAAGCAGTAGACGATTTTTTGCTGTCGATCATTGTTTTGTGTTTCGGCGACAATAGTTTTATCATATGTTCCGGTCACTGTAGATATAGTTAGTTGATTTCTCAGTTCGCCGCTGAAACCAACAAGTTGCATTATAATTTCTAGTTGTAATGCCCAACTATTACAACGGGTTTATATTTATGCGCATCAAATAATAATAACAACAGAATGCGTTAGACTCTCGCATTTCTTTGGAATATGTTACAGCGTTCAAATTACCAAGACTATCCGTGCTATGGGTACGGTCATAGCACTGAAACATTTGAAAGCAAATCGTTTTTTAGGCCTAACAAAAAAGCGTTGACGATAGTGCAGTTCTTTCACGTGCGAACTAGCGATTGTGATGATCGATTTCGAGATCATTTTTTCGTTTTTTTTTGAGTTCCCTTGTCGCGTTTCTTCTTCTTTTCTTTTCTTTTCCTTTCTTTTTCTTTCTTGCTTTCCTTGGAGGACCGAAATGTTTGAACTTCATATGCGTGTTTAATTTTTATATATGAACAAACAATTTCATAATCACTGCTCGTCTGTGATCATTATTGTACGAGCTTATATTGTATAGTTCCCAATCGGTTCTCATCATATCGTCTCACTGATCTCATCGTTTCTTGATTCTATTATGGTAGTCTTTGCATTCTTGCACGATCGACGTGTGTTTTTCGCTCTCATTAGTTCGCAATCTCCCTTTAAAAAAATCATCGAATGCGTTTTCATTGGGAGTGACGTATGTTCCTCAACCTGTACATTTGAATTTGTTGTGCTAATCAACGATGTTTAAGAAATCTCACCAAATTTCTTATGCAAGAGAGTTGATTTTGCAGAATGGAATCAGACATTGGTGCCTTCTCCCTGAGAGTAATTTCCATAGCACAAGACTATTTGTTCTAACATAAATATCGTGACTTGAAAAATTTTGCTCAAAAAACGATGGTTACCAAATTTGGTCCTAAAATGATGATGTGCAAAAATAATCGAGAATTCGATGAGGAGGCCGAGGTAATTGGGGTTAGAGGAGAGGAAAAGAGAGAGAAGGAACGCTTATATTTGATTATGAACTAAAACACAATCCCTTGAATGTTTCTGCTGCATAAACTTTAAGTGCGCAGATCGAGCATTATGATACTGTTTTAGATGTTCTTTTTTTTTCAACTGTTCCAGAGAAATGGAATCTTGAGCAGGCTCCTAAATGCCGTAAAATGGTTAAACATTTTCTCCCCAAGTCGTAATTAATGCGCTAATTTAATTGGAGTCTTAAGAAGAATTTTCAACGTTGAAACAAATCGTTTCGTGATGTGGGAGGATGCCGCTCAGATTTACACACTGTTGTTACCGTTTGCAAAGATATTCGATTGAGGCATGTGCAAAGTCATGCTAATGTAAATGCTTATGAAGCTTGATGATGGTTATGAATTTTCGGATGTTGACTGAGTGATAATGATCTGAATAAACTGCAACTTTTTACGTGTCGTACATCCGGATTTTTTCCTCGTCTTGGTGCATAACTAATTTTTAGCTAATATGCAAAGTCTGATGGCGTCTTGCATTTCGTTGTTGCCATCGAAAAGAAAAACGCCCGACAATAACGCAATCTTAACGGCGACATACAATCAGTAGTGGGAAGTCAACGATGTGATTATTGGCGGTCGTGACAAATCCCTAAGGTACTGTGTGTGCATTTAAAAATAACATAACCACGTATGGCCAGCCTTCATGCTTGCGCGTTCCAATCCCGACCAGTTTCGCACATATGAAAACGTTTAATTTTGTCGTTCTCCGCACTGCTAGTTTGATCCATCTAGTATGCACCAGCAAGCAAGTAGTGAAAACGGAATTTCGTTGACAAATTCAGAAAGCTGGTCTACGCAGGTGTTGATGTACTCTCTGCAAGAACACTCGATTAATTCACCAGCTAATTTCAAATTTCCATTGGTCGAATATTAAAGTAAAGTATAACAGCGAGTTTCATCATCCAAAGTTCTTCGCCGCATATTGCCGAAAAGCTATCATTTCTTATGCAGAAGGCCGTAAGAGAAATTGGTAGGCGAATTTTTGGATTTTCGTCCATGATTTAAAGTGGCGATATCAGCTCAAATGTCGCTGCCTGGAAAAACGCTTTTTATTCCGTTTAGTAGTTGGTACCATTCGCATAAAAGGTACAATGTGCAAATCTTGTGCTCCCAGCACCCTTGTCAACTCAAACCCTTTTTATGTACTGCCTATTTCCATGCCAATGTCATTACGTTTACGAGTTTACCTCATCCGCCTCGCCTTCCACACCCTTCTCCGTCCAGCGAATGTTAACCATGCCTAAGCAGTGCAGGGAAGAACTAGGGAACACAAAAAAAAACCACTCCAAATGTCATAACGGTATGTCGAATTTTCGAATTTTCATGTCCGGAAGATGCAAGAAGTAGTCCATCCCTTTTTCCAAATCGAGAATCTCGAAATCTCGAGACAAGTGTACTCGTCAGCATGAAAAGAAAACGTTCCAAAAGGAAGCAAATTACACTGCGAGCAGTTTGCTGCACAAAATTCTTGCAAAAACCTTTTTCATTTGGAGCGTTGCTTGAAAATTTGCGTGATAATGTAATGGTTTTGTTGTCTGCTGGAGACAGTTAGCCCATTGTGCGCGGTGGTTGGTGCCCGGATGGACGCTCATGCGAAATTTCCGAGTTTTTTCTCAAACGGTGTTCAACAACTGCCACGGTCGATCAATCCATGTAAGTTGGCACTTTACTTGCTGTTCTACTGCTTGCGATGTGTGCGATACGATTGTGGTTGCGAAATATGCATATTGAGCATTTGTGGGCAATTCTCGTCGCTCCCAATGATCGGTGGGCGTTATTTAATCATTCCTCTGCTTCACTAAGAGTTCAAAACAATACAATAGGTTATGGCTGTTTAAGCAATAACTAAAAGGCACTCGCGACGATTATCTTCATTTACGTACATTTGCATAACTTTTTTGTTTGGAATTTTCATACGTGTAATATTTTGTTCTATTCAAATTGAACGTGATGGTTGCCGGCCACTGAAAATTTCGATCGTAGGAGCGCTTCACAGCCGAAATTGCAGCGTTCTATGTTTTATGGCCATTCAGTTGTTTATTGATGTTTAGTGTTAGCTATAAGCCATTGCGGAAATTTTCAAGATTGCTTACGTCATCGTCAAAATTGGAAAAAAAACTCTTATTGGTCGTATAGAATTTCCACAACCCCATCAACGTCTGTTGGTTGCTATGGCGGTCTCAGTAGTTCTCTCATTCCGTTGGTACATTTTGCTATTGTGCTTGCACGTTTAAAGGCATAGCTGCATTTACTTTCGCCTACTTCTTTGCAGTTAATATTCCTGTAGGACGCCTTCCCAAACGTAACTAATGCGTACTGCTTATGTGGGGTATGGGAACCTATCCGATGTCTCTTTTCTCGCACTCCCTCACATCGTCCCTCACTGCGCTGCTTTGATTTGATTCCTTCATAACGAAAAGAAACCACTCCTCCTCCTGCATTGTCCGACTCAGTTTCCCTTATCCAGACGTCCGATTGCATATTCAAATTTTAGTAATCGGCGCATTTTTCAAGACGGTTTCTTCAGACGGTTTAATCGGATATAACTCCTCACGAATGGTCGGCCAAACACCACTCAATATGTTATTGGCTCAAAACATCACAATGTCGGCGTCAGTACCGTTGTCAACGGTCGGCGCGCAAAATGTGAGTCAGTATCCTAAATTGCTATAAGAGCAAGTAGAAATATGCTTGGGCGCTTGGTAAACATCCATGGTGCCCTACCATGCTGGACCGTGGGATGATGGGAGGAAGGTGGTGGACGAAAGAGAGCCTTATGTCAAATATATGATATGACAACCAACCAGGCTTAAACCTAACGATGAGGTACAACATTTCGTTTACTCCCATCAAAATTCATGGATTAAAAACAATGGGATCACTCACGGTCCTGATCTAACTTGTACGCCGAACGCATGATGGCGAAGGTAACTAGTGTTTAATTTTCTTACCAGATTAGCTACAGGCAAGCGTTACCGTTCGTGATTCTAACGTTTCATCATTGGCAGACGCACATAAATTTCCGCTCATTCATTACCAGCTACTCTAGTTGTTGTTTTATTAATCGGTTGGATGAAATCTCACCTTGGCTAAGCATGCGTTTGGCTAAATATGTTCAGCTGGATATGTACACAGCTACTGCGTTGACATTTTATTTTTATCCAATAAGTGCTCTCTAGGGTGCTCAGTAGCTCAGTGATAGAGCTCCCGCTTCATATGCAGGAAGACTTGGATTCGATCCCCAGCTGCTTACCCGACAGATCGCCGGCAGGCTGACCACCAGGCATTCCGAAACTGGTCAGAGCAATTGTGCGCGGACATGGTTGTCAGCTGCATCCATACGGGAATCAGGGAAATTAGAGCTGCCTTTGCATCCCTTTGCAATTCTTCTCAAATTGACTGCAGAAATGGGAGTTCTTGACGACCATAACGAAATGCATGTCAAGTTTATTTAAATGTTCATAGGATGCCAGCAAATCCGGATTGGAAGAAATCTGTGAAAAAAAAGTACACATTTTTCTTGCGACATCACAAGTTGATCTTTGGAACAAGGAAATTTTGTAAAACTTAAATTAATTTGGTGCTTCGTATTTGTTGCTAGTTGATATAGGTGCCGATGAGCATTGTCTTTTGTCTTTTAAAAAAAAGCAAATAATAGCTATGCTCGCATATAATAATGTACAACATCGTCGTATGCAACAACTCGAATAGGACGGTGTCACTGATGAATAGCACGCATTTAACACCTTTCAGTAAATTTGATCGCCGTAAGAATGTTATTCGAATAGAACTCCCTACTTTCTGCCGTCAGTACAACCATTACCCATACTAATAAACTATCAACTAAAGTATTATGCTAGTTACTGTAATATAAAATAAGCGAGTAAATGTGGTCCGGGATCAAAAGCAAACCTTCTGCAATAAATATTGCTGCCATAGAAATGGATTTGTGTAAATTCTTTCAATTTTCCATTCACGGTTATATATCGACCAGAACCAATCGTATATCAGAGATTTTCATTTCTTAGCAATTTCTTTTTCAGTTTTTGTTGCATCAATCAGCAGCGCTGTTACCATGTGGATCACCTACAACACCGAATTGTTTCACATTGGTTGCGCCTTATCCTGCCTACCACGATTAAGGCCTTGCGAAATTTTAATTTCAACCTTCAAAAATAAGCTTACCTATTTTGGCGACATTCCGCTACATTACTGGAGCGCGTAAGAATGCACATATTATGCAACAGAATTTATTAGTCGCCGCAAACTTCGTACGATGAATGTCGACCGAATTGCCGGCAATCGCCTGATCATCTGGCAAATTGAAACCATAGAAGGATCGCCTACTTCCTGCCTTCTTGTTGTAACTCCTATATCATGCGTTACCAATTGTTTGCTTTGCGAAACCAAATGCAATTAGTATAATGAGCAAATGCACACTTAAGAGATTGGATTAGCATGCGCTCTAGCAAGGTAATATGTCCATCCTGAAGCACGTCATGTTACCGCGTTGAGGCGAGAAAAACGCTGAATGGGGATCGAGAAATTGAGGTTAAGTTAGCACTTGCAGAATTTCTTGAATGACTTTTCAGCAACTTCTGGTTATATATATGCATATATATATACATCTATATATATATATATATATATATATATGTATATATATGGAGACGTTTTGTGCAAGCTAATCATTTTCTCGCCTGGTGTGAAATAACGGCAAGACTATTTTTCCTTCAGCGCCTAATGCGTTCGATCGAAGCATGTATTAGAATGCTTGTTTCAGCAAAGCCTGCTGATGGCAGAATTGCGCTAATTTTGTTGCTGGTCTGTGTCTGACATACTTATTGTCAGCAATTCAGGCATCACGAGCATACCGTATTTCTCTTTCGTACGTCTGCTCTAATTAAATCTACTTTACTGTCGTTCACATTCAAATTTTTTTTCCGTCACTTTTGGATGATACTGGGCGTCTGCTCGTTCACATTTGTGTGCTTTGCAAAAGAAAAAACTTGGCTCGTTCTCGAGGCTTCGGGAGACAGCCGAATTCGAGTATCTATATAGCATTTTGAATGAAAATTCAGAAAGGCAAGCATTTTCAGCAATTGCTGAGAGTTACTGGGGTAGGTAAGTTGCCTTTTTTTTTGATACAATGCGCTACTTATCGCTTCGAAGGGCATTTTCGCAGTCGAAATGGTTTGCTGTCGTAATGCAGGGAACAGAATATGTGAAGGGAGACAGATTCACAGATGACTTGCTGAGAAGTTTTGTTGTAAAGACAACGTTTGACTGGAGGTATATCGTTATCTCCTATTGAAATGAGCGAATTTGGAAAATTTGCAAAAATTTCTTATTATGTATTGCGCCAGTTATAAAATTCAAATCACTGCACCACCGACGACGCCTGTTACCTATGCTCTTTTCGACGTTCTCTGCTGGATCATCAATTCTTTTGATCACCTTAGATCAGTTTAAATATTAATAGCTCCCCTGAATGATGGCACGTTAGAGGCCATTCTCGTACACTGACAAACAAAATGACCTCCTATCTCCCTCTTTCCGCCTCCTTCCTCCCCGTTGCTCTCCCGCATCTCGGTAGCCTCATCGCCTCCCCCCTCCCCCTTTACACAAAAAAGTGAGTCCAGCAAAGCGATCCCACCAGCAAAAATTTTATTTTCTTGTCCATCCTGTAGTTTAATATGTTCAGCACCACTGTTGCGTTGTACCTTTAGTGAACTTATCACTACGTAGAACTAACTTTCTTTCACGTTCATGAGCTGGCGGTCATCCATGCGCATGATCACGGATTAAAGCCCATGGTCACTGGTAGTTGCTTGTGTTGTACTAACGTGTTTCTTGGCGTCATATCGCAACATTGTACACATAATGAAGCAAGATATTCAGCTGTACGGCATTTGCTATGAACAAAGAGTTAGCAGTCATTGAGAAGAGCTCGATACCACCTGAAGCTGTCATTTGGTGGAAGTCGAATACCACCTTAAAAGAGCTCTAATAAAACGTCTTAGATTATGGAACGCCTGAAAAGTACTCATAGACTTTAGAATGACCTCAGTACAAGTACGGAAATTTTATAGTACAAGTATGCGATGATATGGGGACATCAGGTAGAATATGCATAGTTATCGCTTCAACGAGCTCAAATCAGAACTATTGCACTATATGAATATTATATGCAAAATCATTAGCCTCATGGGACAGAGATGATAAAAGGCTTAGTGAAGATTCTATGCGACCGAATATTGTATAGCGCCTACGGTCGGCTTTATAGGTAGCATGGCGGGCATATTTTTAACGAAAATTCTAACGCTTGGGCACTGTGGTGCAATGCGAACGATTTGCAGACGAACACCCAAACCAGAGGGTGGAGTACTCCTCCATCAAGCCCATATACGTCTCCGTCAGATGAGCAACGTTATCGTCGAGGATGGCAGCCACGACCGCGTGACCTCAGCCCACACTGGACACCTTCAGTAAATGGTGCACGTCCTACGACAGCGAACACCAGCAATCCGCAGCCCAATTCGAAAATTGTGTGTTTTCTAGCTCTTAATTTCTCTTAAAACACACGTCCTGCTGGTTCTAGCGGGTAGCACAAACCTCCGGAAAATTTAGAAGAATCGGGATTGTCAAATCCATGAATGAACCGCTATATTCCATCTCAACCTTTAGGTTTCTTCTCATGGCAAAACACAGGGACTCTATGACATTGGATCGCTCGGTACAATACGTGAAAACTTTGAAAGGGCTTTTGGCTTCCAATTAACTGGAGGTGGCTGGAGTCTATTTGACGTTGAAGTAGATGTGTCGGAGTTATAGCATTTCTGAACTTGAAGCACCGATGAACAAAGCGACCGAGATCGGTTCGAATTTGGATCTAAGCATTTCAAATACTTTAGAAAAACGATTGGCAGTTCCGTCAAAGGCGAAGGCATGGATTCCCTTTAGTTTCACCGAACGGTCACCTTGCCAGTAGCTTGAAACCGGCTCCATGGCCTCGACCACTATTGGCAAGCGAAAGTTTGTGAAATGAAGGTGAACTGCATTTCATGGCGTCCAGGTCTTCATTTGGGGCAGAAGAAAGGAATTCTTACCAAAAAAAAAACCGTTCAGACCGTTCTATCGTTTGCTGCAGCTCAACAATTTCTGTCAGCTCTGTATATACCAGGCAAACTGCGCAGACCGAGGACGAAACCTTTCTGGGAGACTCAAAAAGTTATGTCACAGAACAACTTCCGTCAACATTATGTGCTTTAATGAAAATTGGTCAGTGCTGAAGACTGCGACCACTTTTCTTGACAAAACAATTTGAATGTGATTCCGTTTGCCAAAACGATATCCGGTATCTGGAGGGAGTTTGGTTGACCTTAGTGACTATGGTTATCATACTCAATCGCATGGAGCCATTCTCATGTCTTCACAGGCTAAGATCTTCATCTCTGAGTAAATGGGAACTGTTACAACAACTGTTTTGCATATGTTGTCGATCTCGAACGTTTCATTTCCTTCCGCTCTCATTTTGGTCAAATTGTGGTCAAATTCAAGCCTTCCATTTACAAATAAGCACAAATACGGATTGGAGTTCTCTTAAGGAATAAGCTTATAATGATCCGGAGCAAATTATGGCTAAAGCATGTCAGTTCGGCTAGTTTCGAGCATATTTGAATTTCTTCAATAAGCATGTTTTATCACATATTGTCGTTAGTCTTCATACAGTGCAGTAAAACAACACTAATTTAGTCTCGATGTGTTTCACACATAAAGGAAGTTCGGGAAATAATAACGTTCGAAAAAAACACTTAACTGGCCAAACAAAACGGTTCCTGTGCCTTTGTAAAAGAGCCCCAGTTAATGCAACCAAGCTTGTAGACCACGGTCGAACTAATGCAAGCGCAGGCGTCAGGCTTATGTTGTCAGTGCTGCGCGCCGCAACTGTTTTGGTGCTAGGAGTAGTAATTGGTCCTTGGAAGTTGCTTTCGAAACCCTTCCTCTGTTCTTCATTTATTTCTTCCAAATTTTGGCCGTCTTCACCAGCCTAAACATTTGCTGCGGGTTTCCATTTCGAGGTTCGTTTCCACTCTTTCTGAACGAAGGGAGGAGGGACAAACGAGGTGGAAAAGTTTCGGCTCTACCCCTTAAAGATCCAGAAGGATGAAAGGTATTAGAGCCGAACTACTCCTCGTCCCCTTCCTTTGCCACAAAATTTTTCTCTTCAATGAACATCCGTCTACATTCACCGCTAATGTTTACGATGGGTATAGCATTGGCAAATCTTCGTTTTCCAGGTGAGTGTAACCTACGCTGACCCGACAGGTGGAAGCACAATTGTGACGCGACGTTTAGAAGATGGACGTTTCGATGTTCGTTTTGTGTATTCACGTGACTTCATTCTCGCCGCTTCATCAAGTCCATACGCACTGTTACCACCTGCGAACGCCAAGCAAATTGTTGCAGAAATGATGGAAATTGTTGCCACTTTCCCAACCAGTTTCTATAATTCCATCCGAAAGGATGGCTTCACACGCCCCGAGGATTAGCCGATTGAGCAAATCTTTTTTTTTTTCGCGAACTGAGGCAGTGGGGACGGCGAAAGCGACCACGGAATGGAACGAGGGAAGACGGGGGAGGGGGGTGGAGGGAGTAATGGCGTCCGATGAATGAAAGAAGGGCGTACGAGAAACTGCTTGGAATATTCCTGAATGCATAATATTAGTGTTATAAGTCATACACAGAATAAAACAGTATTGTTTTTCTCGATCTATTTTAAGAAACTTAAATAAGGAAAGTGCGTAACAAAGAGGCGAAATCATATACACATTTCAATTCGGCGGTCCTTGAATTGTGCAAGTGATTTTAAGGAATCAATATTCACTGACGCAATGCAGAAGGAGAACGGCTGAACAGGTCGAGTCTTCTCCCAACCAGTAGTTACCTCACGGTTTGCTATGGAACGTTTCGGAGTAATAGTAATAGTACATTTCCCGCCCTGAACATCACATAACATGCATGATTGTCAAAAGAAGCTTTCATCATTTTCTTCCTATATGACTACGCGTTATGACTGCTCCAGATTCAACTGTTCGGCTAAGTGCCCCAAAATTTTACTATCGCAAAAGATGTTATGCTATCGTTTTCGGCTGAAAACAGCACAGTAACATTCAGTAGCACTCACACTGCAAAATATGTGATCTGGAATTTACAAAAGTCAGGCTTCTTTTGGTTATAAATAAATTGGGCTATATCTCCCTGCCATTTTACTTCAAGAGTTCATACGTCATAGCCGAAATGAAAGAGCGAAAGTTTCGTATGTGCTGAGGTTCTTCGATGGCTTCCCCATATTGGAAAATTTGAAAAGGAACTTCTATAAATCTTCATCAATCTTTAAACTTCTCTTCTTACTGGAAAGGTTAAGCTCATTTCCTTTGATATGGATCGCTTTAGAGCTGTGTTCCTCAACTCTTTTTGGCATGCAAAGATACAAAGGCACCCGTAATTTCATCAAGTCCCTTCATAGATGCAGCTAACAACCATGCTTAGGACTGATGGCCATTGCCTCTTCGTTTCCGTGATTGCTGTAACCATTTTTGGTTCACCTGGTGGTTAGCCTGTTGGCGATCCTATTTTTTTTTTAGCATTCTGCTCCAAAATTACCGCTTTGGGATATTTCTGGAGTGATTGTTCGGTGGTAGGCTTAATGCCGATCGATCCAAAACCTTTTACTATTCCAATTTCATGAGAACTCGGGTGACTAGATCGGGAGCGACTGCCTTAGGGCATTCCATTATTATCGCACACGCAAAGCAGCACCTATGAATGCTCCGACCGCACAAGGAAGCTGCGCTCATATTGAACGACTGTGCGAAGAAGCGGCACTCCTGCGCTCCGCCTTAAACTTTTGCCAGGTGGACTTAATGGTGTTGGTGTGAACCCCGGTGACCGGATCAAGAACGCTGAGGATATGGTTTACCGTTAGATGCTGATAACGTTTCGGTTAATTACCCACATCATTGTGCGCCGCCTACAGGTCCGATATGGTGGTCATCGTCCCTGGAGCCACATATTTCTCGGTGTTTACATATAAGCTACTACAGCTATATGCACCTTTAATAGGAACTATGATCAGAACGAAATTACTTTATACAACGAAGTATCTGCAAACGCTAATCTCTTTTTGCGCTTCGTACAGCTAAAGTAAAACGTCATGAAGCATTCTGTTCCATTTATTATCTCTTATTTCTTAGCGTCGCTCTTTCCACATGAATGCTATTGTAAGAGCTCAGCTCTTCTCCTCCGACAAGCGATTACTTCGTTCAGTATTCGTCTCGCGAATTGAACGTTGGCACCTTTTGTTTGACTTAACAGCTTAAGAAAACGATTATAAGCGGTCCCATTAGCCGAAAATTAGTTGGTCTAAGGCTTTTATAAGACGATTCAAACAGTTACAAAGTAAACCTCGATCAAAATCCCTCCGGAGTCGAAAAATTGCGTACCCTTATTACGGCTCTTGTTAGCGGTCAACCGGTATACTTCTTAATGTTTAATCGTCCAGTCCCCATATATAAACAGCCATTCTTCTCCACCTAGTCCCCAGGCTCGGGCTATGGGTGATAGTCGTTTTGTAATAGAAGTTCCTCGCAGGTAACAGACACCCTTCTAATGTTGGCCGTTTTCAAGCACAAACTGACTGCGGGTGAAAACACCGAACTGCCTTTCGCAAAATTGAACGGGGACACGAAAGGATCAGGCGGAGTTGAATGAAAATGTCGTCACTAGTGAAATTAGCACGTGTCAGATCTTTTCATCATTTAAGATACTGTTGCTTTTGTTTTACGAGCTAGAATATTTACAATTGAAAAACTAGGGAAATTTGACAAGATTTTATTGATAGAAATGAAAAAGTGACTGTGACTAAGTCACAGTGACTATCCCCTTATCACTTATACATTCCCCGATCTTTACCGTTGCAACAGCTTCCACTTGCCAATCTTGAATCAACTGCCTTATTCAACAAAACGTCTGTCTTCATAATCGCTTCCTTCATAAACATTACTGATTTTTCAAATTGTTCCTTCAATTGTTTAGACATAGATCTGTGCGCACAGGTGCATGGCAGCTTTTCCCATTCCTCTTGTATCCCAATATTATATGCAAAACAAATAAACACTTACATCTTGTTTATTCCGTATTTATTCCAAAATCGATTGACTTAAAGCCATTACAAGTATGCTCATCACTACGACTCCTTTAAAAGATTTTTATCAGTCAATATTTCGGCCATTCTTGTTGCCGTAGTAAAATATAATAATTTTTCAGAGTCGAATTTGCTAGAATTTTACTAATTTTCCGTAAAACTTTTTCGTCCTATCTACATACTTATCGACGATGCCAACTGACTGATAGATGCCATTGCCGAGACATGGTGTTCGAATAGGATGAACAACATTAGAACAAATTTCAGTCCGATTTACTGTACATGAGATCTACGACATCAAAAAAGAATAGTGGTCATTGTGGAGAATTCGATTAGCGTATATCAAACGATCATTCCAAATAGATATCTTCTGTAGGATGTGCAAAAGCCATGTATTCGTCGTAAGAGCGCTTAAACGCTCGCCTAAAATTGCGCCATTTTAGCCGTTAATATCGATCAAAAAATTCAATTTTTTTTCTACTTAAATATTTTAAAAAATATATTCAATTTAAGTTTATTTCTTTCCCGTGTTACGATGTGGGACTTAAGTTATCGAAAAGTTTGGCCCAGGAAATGCAACGGTCAACGAAAGAACTTCAATGAAATATTCGTGCGAATGGAACAGCGACTACGCAAAAGATTTTAATTTCACTTGGCTGTGAAATGAAATTAGAACTGAATAAATCTCAACATTCCTTATCGACAATTTAAAATTCGTATTTCGATATCAAAGCGAATGTGTGATTGAATCAAGAATTTAGCGCAATCAGGGCAGTAGAGTCATTGCGTTTTTTTTGGGCGATCGCTTTGCGCTAACTAACCTGAACGCTATCGTCAAATCAATCATCAAAAATTTTTTTGAAGAATGTTGGATTGAAACGGTTAAGCTTACAGCTGATCTCTTTACTGTTCGCTTATACGTTATCTAGTAATTCCTGATACGATGCGCTCGTCAAAGTCCACATTGAGTCATCTTTGCGCTTCGACGAATTACTGCTTGTAAAGCGTTTTATAGAAAAACCGTGACTGATCGTATGTATGTGCATGTGCGGTAATTTGCATTTGCGAAACGCTAGAGGTACAGCGAAGGAATTCGGTAGGGAAAACGTGCATGCTACAGCCACCACCCACGCCCAACTTCATGGACATTTGTTGACCTGGGAAGGACTTTCGAGCTGTTGGAGATGCGAAAAACTGCGCGCATTTCATAATCGGTTGTGCTTTTTCTTCAAGATAAATTTTCGTTTATTGGGCATTTTATGAAACCCGCCGGTTTAATTCATGGATGGAGGATCTATGACATGCATTTCCCCTTTGTCTCGATTGAAATGTGTGAATAAATAGGTACTTCATTCGGCTGAAAAAAGCAACACCTCAAAAGGTGAATGGAAGTGAACACAAACTAACCCAATCGCTTCAACAATCGGTTGTGTGGACTCATTTGACAAGAAGACATGACATGCGAAACGCGGTAGAAGAGGATGCTTGGTTATGAAACCGAAATACCTAAAATAGCAGCTATTGTAAATAGGAACTCAACTACAAACAGAAGCATTGATGACGGCAGTCGTTGTCCTAGACAGGCGACATTAAGTATTAGTTTGATTGCAAGAAAATCATCTTAAAAACCATACAAATACTTGCCTGATAATCCGTCAAACCACCTCTCTTAGAATAATCGAAATGGCGAATGTATCCGTGTACTTAACAAAAGGCTAAAATGGAAGCTTGCACAAAAAAAAAATTATATATGCGATAATTGGGTACCGTAGTTGCAACGGCTTCACCTAATTATTCCTCTCCTTGAATATCTTTAACTCCTACATCGTCTAACGCAACGATCATACCTATTGTCGCATTGCATGAGCAGCTCCAACTCACAGATAGCTTAGAACTTATGAAATTGATGGAATTTTGAGTCCGTTTAAGGATAATAAAAGTTAAGTTCTAAAGTACTGAATGGATTTTTAAAAAATATCTGCTCGTTAAAAAAAACCATCAGATTACACTCGTAAATATCACGTGAATTTTAGCTCGAATTTTAACTTGAATGCAAAAACTTTTATTGCTGAACTTAAAATATTTAAAACTGCTATGAATTTAAAACAGTTTTAAAAAATCTGTCTGGACTGATGGTCTAGAAAATGAGCTTTTTCATGAAATTTTCTGGATGAAATTAAAATTGAATCCTTCTTTGCAGGGATCATCGTTAAACTAGGCAGCACTTTTGATATCCATTAAGAACATGAGTTCTGAGAAAAAACGATTCATTCCACTTGCTACTATTTCAGCCTTGATCGCTCCATACACTTTATCTCAAAATTCCTCTTGATCGAGATTTTTTCAAGATGGCATAAATCGATTCAGTAAACTGTTAAATCTGCACCGAATAAGGAACAACGCTAAAGCAGAGCAAAAAGTAAACATTTACTCAGTAAGCTCAGAAGCATCAATTAACTCCCATCATTGACATTTTTCTTGGCACTTACTTAGTCTCTAGATAGGAGTTAGCAAGAAACAAAGGAGACATGAAATTCAAGAGAGTTACACAGCGTTTAAACAGTATTGGAAAAGTATTACGGTTTTGGTATTCAGCAAGTGAGTGACATGTTTACACCAAAAATCGTTAAATAAAAAAACTGAATGGAACTGGGAGAAAATCGATGAAACTTTTCTACTTATATATAGATACAATTATAGTCATTAAAAACACAAAAATATATATCAAAGCATACCTTAGTTGTTTGGGATGTGCGCCACAGAATGAAATATTTTGAAGACTGTAGAAGAAATCAAATGTGGGGCATTGGAAGAACTGAAAAACAATATGAAAATCGATATAAAATTTGATTGTAATGAAAAGTATGTCGATAGAACTCTTGGTTACACATTGCAAAAAAACAGCATTACTTAAAAATGATAGCTTACTTAATTACTTAATTAAGTAACTTAATCCGTTGTTCAGCATTTCCAATTCGTTTTTGCCTTGCCGCTGCGATGTTTCGTTCGGTATGAAGCTATGTTTTTTTTTCAGCCCAGAAATCTTAAAGCTTATTTCATGTTCAGTAATGTCGCTGTGCCGAAACGAATCAACTTTCTGTACTTTACGATACTGTACCAGGCTCATTCTATAGCAATAACCAATCCATCACTCATACAGTGGCACTTCTCCAAAAATTTTCCGTATGAAACATACGTTCGGCTGGATTATGCCTCGGTGAAAAAGAAAATTCGTACCAGAGGAGGAATTTCGAGGTACAGCAAAGTGTACATGCGAGCTTTTCTGGCAAAAAGTACCGTGCAGCGCTTGAATGAAAAAAACAACCCCATGTGATATCATCGGTTATTTTATGATCATTTAATAATTTTATTACTGCTCGGAAAGATAAATATCTATGTTTTATAAAGGCAAATATATAACTGAATGAATGCCGAAAATTTTGTACAAATGTAATGTATTTAAAAGCGCATAAAACTGCTAGCTTACATTTTTCTTCCTCTTGTCGATAATATGTATGCCGCGGAAAGAAACCTCCATCAAAACCGTTTGCGGCACAATTATCTCCTCTTTGTTTTGATATAAACTAAGCACCTAAAAAGATGGAATACAGCATGCCGTGACAATGAATGCAAAATAAACCATCGAACTGACAATCTGAACGCTGTATTATTTCAGCTTTCTGGACAGGTAACATAATCGGATAAAGAGTAAACGTAAATACTATTCTTCATCTCACACTTTTGCTGTTTGCAATTTAGAAAAAAATCTTTCCGAATCGACTGCAATTTCATCACGAAAGCGGACAGCGACTTGCGACCACCAATCCGGGTTTACCGTTCCATCTGGCAAGCTGTTGAGCTTCGCCATGGTGCCGATAAAGATAAAAGCAAAATTATGAGCAACGGCTAACAGCATTTCCTCTTCTCGAATTGATTTGTTTTTTTTTTCACTGTGGACATGAGGTATCCTTAAATCGCTTATTGAATTCATGGAGAATAGTGCGAACAATTGACCGAACAATACCGTGTGGAAGGTTGGAAAAAGTCCCAACGTCAATTCCTGATAATCTTCTAAAGATCAATGAAATTTTTTTAAAAATAAGTTGGTAATTTTAAAGCAACAGAAAGGCTGAAAACGAAAACTTTGTAATCGTGGGTAAGAAATAACCCCAAAACAAAACCTTGTTCATTGCTTGAACAAGCACATCGTTTCCTTTATGGTGTGCGACTTCAATCGATGCGAGCATTGTCAAATAAAACGTATCCCTTTCGTTTTCCATAGTCTCTGCAAACTATCATCGTGCTATAAAACTACTTCAAAAGTTCAATACAATCAATTCACTAACGAAACGGTAACGCTGAAAATTGTTATCGGATACTGGTGTGGGTAGATTTGCATGTGTATAGATTGGTCAAGCAACAAAATGCTTTTCTTTCTTTTTTCACCTTTCTTTCCTAGACTGCATGCCCAAATCAAAGTAAGAATCTCCGTTTCATCGAACTCGAAATCATCGGCTTGCAAACAGAAGGTACTAATTACTTCAAAAATGATAATTCATCTATTCACCAGCTCCAGACGTACCTTAAATAAGCAACCGCAGACGAGTATGAGAAAAGGAACTATCATAATCATTAAACAGGGACTCCGGGACTCTTTGCAGCGATCTTCGCGGAAAAAATTGATGTCGGAAAGGAACAACAACACGTGAGGATATCTATTGCTTTCGTGACCGCTCAAGTACTTAAGAGGTCACTCATGAAATTTACAGAATTTCCTAGAGGAAACACGGCATACAAATACTATCTGGGCAAGTAAAAGACAGTAGGCCGTGAGTTCTGCATGTTACGGAATGCTGCTATGCGAAAATTGAAAGCTTCGTCTAATGAAAGCAACCGAAGTGTGTCCTATATTAAATGCTTTTCTCACGACAGCAGAAGCACAGCTTCAGGAAGGGAATCACATTAGGAAAAGGGCTTTTTCGAGGTGCTCCAGTAAAGGGCAAACTGATTCAAGCTCAACAAGTTGCCTAGTCGAACAAATATGGCACATTAAGGATGTTAGAAAGTCACACGCGATTACTTTTTTTTGACATTACTGCTTGTGCACTTTCTGTACACTCAAGCGTTCATTTCGAAGGTCAAATTGGTAGTTGCCCCCGACGCAAGTACTTTTCAAATATTTATAGCAGGGTTGCCTAATGACTACTTCCCACTCTTATGGGGAATAGTTTTACGTGAATATTTACCCCACGACTTTTTATCTTCATATTTTCTATGCGACTTTTTGCGTTTCAATTTCCACTTACAATTTTTCTCATATTTCCAATTTCCACTTACAATTTCCACTTTGCTTCTAGGTTAAAATACAGCTCAATTCGTTATCGGAATAAAAACTAAAAAGGAACTAAACTTACGGTTCGCATTACTCGGCAATGCGCCCATACAGATTTCTTCGACGAGATCTATTTCACAGACGTGTGCCGACGGAAAGATACCTTGCTGACAAGTGCGTAAATTTGTGCCTAAAATTAAACTGTAATCATTGAATGGTTCTATGTGCACCCGACAATAAGAACAAATAAGCTTTCGCACATCATCTCTGGACGAAAAAATGAAGTACCGTCGGATAACGACACTTGCTAATATCGAATTCCCTCATAAAGAGATACCGGTCAACGGATCAGTTTTTCGTGCAGTCCTGTGAAGGAAGCTTCATTCAAACGAAAAGCTTTATTCATCAAAAGGGGCTCTATTTTCACTCAGAGTGGAGAAAGAATAGTTGAGATATAATATGGCGAGATCGCTTGTGACAAAGGAAATGTGAGAGCTTCATGTGAGAAAGGGAGGGAGAGAGGGAGGGAGGGAGAGAGGCAGCGAGAGAGGGACACCTGTATGAAGCAGATTTCCCTTTTATGTGACAATAATGAGGGGGGGGGATGGAGATGGCGGCAGGGGAGGGGATGAGGAGGGCTGCACCGTTGAACAAGATTTGGTGTTATTCTGGATCCTGTGCAGCAAAGCACAAACAAAAATTGTGGCCCAGCTCGCTCGGAACTTGATATTTGCCAAACTACGCATCAGATTTCCTCATTTAATACTGAATACTCGCCTTCAGACTGTGTTATTCCTTCCCCTTCAAAATGAAAAACCGTGAAGCAACGAAACACACAGCTGATGCGCATCAAAAGCGGTGAACTAAAAACACATATTCCTGCCAATAAGTAAGCATGCTTTACCACCAAAAAAATTTCCGTCTTCAAGTAAAGTGGACACTTGCTTTTTGAAAAGAAACGTTGACTGTATCTATTAGTTCAAGAATTAAACCAGGCTAATTACATACTTTAAAAAAAAGATAAGAAGTGATCAGTAAATTACCGTAACACCAGTGATCTTCACATTCCCTTTCTACGTGTACGGCGTCACCGATTTCCAGTAACACCTCATCGTCATGACGGGGAACGAACGCTGAGTGAACTCTGTGCGTTGGATTAAGGTGCTCTGAGCCAGTGCAACAACTTGATACTCCTGATGAGTCGTCTTGATTGTAGACCGCTTAAAAATAAATTATTTTTGTAAACGATGCCCCTCGAGAACAAATTCCACTTTGTACTTTTCAACGCGCTAGTAAACACTTTCCGACAACATGTCAGCCATTCAGCTTCTTGTCTAACGAAGCGAACAAAAAAGTTATGAAATAGAAGTAAACTCTTACTCCAAATAAATCCTGAATTATGCACAACTATAAATGAATTTTATTGCATTGTGAGGCCAACTATTGAAATTGTATGAGAAAATGCTGAAAAGTTTCTGTTCATTTAAATTGTCGAGAACGATGCTTTTCTTGCCCATATTTGTATCATTCAGAATGCAATTCTTCTTAAAACCGAATGCGATAACTGTACTATTCTTCGAATCGTCCTACGCTTCGACGTAATGATTCCTTGCTATGCTAATAAAATTTGTAGGTCACATAGACAGAAATCATATCCAAAATATTAGAATTTAAAAAAAAAAACCTTGTATAATAGCCATATTTGGCCTCTTTGTCAAGTATATTGTCAACAACTAATGGAGTGCGTATGAACAACAAGCGCAGCCAAACGCCGTTGTTTTGTCCAAAGTGAATGTATTTAAAAACGAAGAAATTATAGTTACTTAAAAGAATCAGATACGCATATGAAACTGTTATCTTAAAGTTTTCCACGTCTTTATTGAAGAAAAACTTTGAAAACATCGAGCAACAAATATACTCTTTAGCGTTCAACTACTTCGTCTCCAACTTGAACTTTGAATGAAAATAACTACATTGAACACTTTAACGAAAAAAAATCATTTACGAAGTGGAATAGGCTCTACAACTGCGATAAAACGGTCAGCGATCATTGCAATGAAGCGAACATGCAACTCACACTGCTCTCTTCGCACGTACGGAGGCCCCAGATTCAGTCTAGGGAATGTAAAAAATCTGATAAGCAGTACTTCCTAAACAACTCCGGAGCTTTCATGTTTTCAAGTCTTTGGGAATGGGATCACATTCGAGAAAAAAAGACGCTTTAAGTATTCACGAGTTGCGGGGAAAAAAACTGTATACTTAAATGCAAAATTTGCATCTCTAGGCAACTTTCTGCTTTAGTGAGCAAATGCAACTTTAAGCCCTGTTAACCAATGCATGTTTCGAAAACAAATCGCTTGTGAAGGCTTCATTCAAAAGAGCGGCATTCACTCGAAAGCACAGATCTGTATTCGAGGAATGCTTCCATTTAGAGGATTGGAGAGCGGAAGGGAGGGATGGAAGGGGGAAGGGGAGGGGTGAGGGCAGGGGTTTCGTGTTGACGTCTTAGACACTAGCACAGACTTAAAAATACCGGTGCAATATTTACATGCGCGATCAAACCTCGTTTCATAGACAATACAAATTCACAAACGTACGAGATGATTTGGAAAAAAATTCTAAGTATGAACGAACCCTTTCTGTTAGCGAGTTGATTTCCATTGATACCATCCTCTTCATAGTAACTCTCGTCGAAAAGAAGCGTTGATCGGCCAAGCACCGAATCAGTTCCGAAACATATCCTAAAGCAAACATTACTTAACACGTTTAATGAAACAGTTAATGAACCAATCAAAATCGCGATCTTAAATGGGCTATCACAAAATTGTCTGAAAGGATCGTGATCGGTCTTTTTGCAATTTTAATGAAATCGCTCCAAGAAAACGAATATCAGGAAACTATTTGAATAGACCGTATACAAACAATTTTTGAAAGCTGATGGGCGATGCTCGATATGGTCAAAAAAGGCGCAAAGCCTAAAACGAGGTCGTTTTTTAAAAGCCACCTAAAAGAAAAATCCACTCCGAACTAACCAGTAAATAAACACATTTCTAAAATTCGGCGATTTCCTAATCAACAAATCCGACAACTGCATACGTCGCAAGGACTTTTTCACTCGATGGGCGTTCTCCTAGTTTTTGGGAGTGGTCTTTATCAGATAGATTCACACACTACCCAGTTCACGCCGGTATTTCAATAATTAATAACAAAAAATCAAGGTTGGGAAGGGGGGGGGGGGGGAGGGGAAGGATGAGGATGTGGAAGACGTGTCGCCCTCTTGCATTATGAAATGGCTAACAGTAGAGCCCCAAAAAGTACACTGTCACTAGCACAGGACTCAGAAAATTTGATTCTGACAATGAGCACACATTTCTTCTTCATCACTGCGCGTATGAGATTCATGAAATCGCAATGACATGACCACGTGAACTCTAGTAATACTGAAATTAATTTGTGGTGATAGTAATACTGAACGACGAGGATTAGAAGTTAGTTGCGCCCTTGAGCGATTTAACTGCCCCTCCCCTCCTTCCTCCCTCTATCCCATCGGTCTCCCTCGTTAAATATTATTTTATGCGCATAGAAAAAATTGAAAATCGCCCGAAGAGAGTGTGTTTTTCAGCTCGTTGAGTTCGAACTCTCTCGAATTCACCTAAAATTGATGGCGAAGGGATTGGATGGGTAATTAAGCGTATTTCGCGTGCATCAAGAACTGTTTGGTGGCAACTCCCGTTGATGCCCAACTGCTTCGTCAACCCTCTCCCTCATGGAGAATTTCTGCATACGTTTATGAGTTGATGTATGAATTTATAGGCAAAGAAGTCGAAAACTTACTGGTGAATCTGACGTCAATTAATTCTTAGATCTTAGCAAAGAAGCTTAGTGGACGTGTACAGCGGGGATTTACTAACCTGTGGTCCTCTTTAGAGGGATGCTGAGCGGATGAGCATCCAATTCCTGAAGCAGATGGGAAAATAGTAGCTGACATTGGCAGGGGACCCAAGCCGGAAAGTAGTGCTGCCGATGAGGATTTGACCGGAAGAGGTGGCAACCGACGATGTCCCGATGACAGTGGGGCTGGACTCGGCAGAACTAGAAATATGACGTATTAGCGTGTAACTTGTTACTGAAGGAAAATGCATTGAATCAAGACGAACATCTCAGCGTCATTTTGAGGATGGAAAAATAGATGAACTACTTATAGTGGTAAGAAAAATTGATTTTCAACGCCTATGGTCCTTTATTATAAACTTTTCCACATAGAAAAAGTGTTGTAGGTTGAATGAAAGACACTCTAGTAAAGAAAAGGAAAAACATGACAACCTGTGGTACAAGTTAGCATTCTATACGTACAGAGACTGCGACGAACTTTAATTTCACAAAAAATAAAAAAGAAATTCAGATTATCGACAAAATGTTATCGATAGATAAATTATAGATTTTTATACCAATTAAATTATACCAAGTATTATACCAAACTTTTGTCATCATACTAAATAAAATTTTGTACCGAATTAAAAAACTTATAAATTAATATTGCTACAGCTTATCGAAACTATACATATATAATGGTGTGAAGTAAAGCGATGGAAAACGAGTGCACTGCATATTCGATAAAGTCCAATCTGAGACCCATTCGAGAGCGCATCGAGAATTGGCTGTGCATGTGCTTAACGATTGCTCTCTCATTGAGTGACGGTGGTGTCCGTCCCTGTTGCAACAGCTTCATTGATTTATAGCGGCATTCATAGTGCCCACATTCACACCCGTCCATCTCTCCGGTTTCAGACAACAAAATGAATATTATTTGAAGACATTTTCGAACTAACGTCTTCAGAATACTTATGGTGTTTTAAAGTCTTATTGGAATTTTATGGGAGAAACCATGAAACGTAAATTCTCGTTGCTTGCACTTTTTAGTGAGAGGACTCGATTAGACGTATATAATGATGAGCGAAGATGAGATGGAAAATGAGAAAATGATAACGATGAACTTAAATTTCTCCATGAATCCGATCATCGTTCTTAAACATTAACGTTCAGCGAGAACGATACTGATATAAGCTCACGTAAAAAGAAGGAATATAACAGTACACCGAAATTTTGGAGCAAAACTTTCTGTTGATAAAAACTTTTGAAATTTTTTAGAAAACTAAGAAAGCTCACAGCAAGATTTGTGCAGAAGAAAAGAAACGCTATTAAAGAAATCAACAGTTGGTCGCGAAAAAATAATGACTATTTAAATAGTCGTAGAAAAAGAAATGAATCAAGAATTTAAAAATAAACGAATAAACACTTTTCATTTGATCCTATAAGTATATATAAGAAATCAACTTCTTACGCGAATATCTGAATGAATTTTCAACTAATTTTCCATTCAGAATCCTTTCAAATATTATTCGAATTCATTGATGATGAGCAATTAATTTAATGTTAGCGAACGCTCAACAAGATATCGCCAACGAAACAACGATGCTCATGTAATATACAAACATATATGAACATACATGAACTTATGAATATATGAACATAGAGGACATGTACATGGAATATGAACACATATATGAAGTTGACAGGTATGAGTGGATGTCAGTGGAATAGCTAATATAGCTATCGAGCAGCAAGCAGCTTTGTCATAAACAATTTTTTGTTTTGGAGACTTTATAATGGCAAAATCATCGCAATTCTCAATAGTGCGGATCGAGTGAGGAAAATTCCATTTAAAAATCTCAAAAAACTCGGGCACATTAAAAATATCTCCATGGCGACCGTTCGCTTCGAACTCATAATTGCAAGGAAAATTTTGAGTTTTTTTACACGATACTGGCTCCATTCATTGAATTTTCTTTCAAATGCTCATACGTATCTTTAAATGGAATTATCTTTGCGGTACAAAACTGGTTGTAGCAATTGTGAAAAGGAAGAGGAAAAGAAACGGTCCTCAGTCCTAGAAAACCGAGAAGGCAGCCGTTGAGATGGAGGGATTCGCTTATGAGCCTATACGGAATCATGTGGATGCGCCAACCGCAAGATCCAGGTGGATGGAAGATTGGTCGAAACCTCCATCGATGGACAACGAATCAATGAAAATAACAACTACCGAAAGCATCCGAAAAAAATTTCTTTCTTCTCTTTCGGGTACATTACTCCCTCATATGGGAGTAATACTTTTTTTTTATATGAGTGACTTTGTGGGTAATTTGGTAAATTGTGGGTAATTGTGGGTAATTCTTCTCTTTCGGGTACAAGTAATTTCAATATGAGCGACTTTGCTTTGTGGGTAATTTGCAACATATGATACAGATATTTTTTTTGAATAAAATGCAATACGGGCAATATCCTGCCGATTTGGATGTTACAATTCTTTAGAGGTTTGCTCGCATATCAATCAGGATTTACGCGACTGGCCGACCGCTGTTCATCCAATATTAAAATGCCTATTGTAACTCTGGCGTATTCATCATGAACATGCACATGAACTTCTCCAGATGCATGATTGTAAAACTCTTGTTTTCTTCTCGACTAATTCTCTAGAGTTTTGGAAAAAAAAGGTTTCTCAAGAGAAATAGCAGAATAACGATCATGAAATGAGAGTATAACAGAGGCCGTTGCGTGTAAATAACAAAATGAAGGAATAGGTTAGCGAAAGGAGACTACAACTAACAACACATTCGATTGCGCCTCCAGCAGAAGCACATAGCAGTTCGAATCGATTCAAGACGTCTAAAACGCAACGCGCCCCTAATGAACAAAAGAGAAGAGCTCTGTGCGCATCAGCTTCATCAAATGCCTTTCATATAGTTCTCGCTTAAAGTTCGATAAAAAGAAATTTTTTTTCCTCTCTCTCTCCCCTTCAATAAAAAAATTGGATTAATCTCGGATCATTTTGCCGCTAGTAAAATTTAGAA
>JPKZ01000479.1:64621-80612 GCA_000803305.1 Toxocara canis
ACGACAGTAGCTTTGACGATGATAGTTGAAACGTTTTTATCTTCTCTATTCGGCTAATAGGCATTTCTATGAGAATGGTTAAAATTAGCAATCCTTTTATGGGTCCGTCGATTGAATCATTCGTCGAAACGCTTAAAACTGTACTAAACCAAATGGATGAAGAATCGCAGCATTCGATATCACCAGAGAATGGTTTACACTATCGAAGTACCAGCACAGAATGGGAAAAATTGCACTGATTCTGAAATCGGATACGATAACGAAAATAAAATGCGGCAAAACTGGGACGTGAACACCATATGGGAATGCTCGGAATGCATGACGTTACCGTAAATCGAGAAATGAATAGCAATATCATAGTAATATCATTAGAGTATTCGTGTAAATCCGCATTTGAGTTTAGGCGTGAGTTTTCAAGTTTGATATAGCGTTGAATTGAGATCAAATACTGGTCGAACAAATTAAGTCGCATACTGTTCTCGATCATCCTAATCCAGCATAGAACTCGATCCTAGGATAACATTAGCCAATGTTACTAGTAGATGCCATTTAGCAACAACATGTAGCTGCCACATTTTATGCCTCCAAGAGATCCAAATCTCAACCATCACAATAGGTATAAAAGTTGTTTGTAACAAGATAGACAAGATCATCACATAAAGAGACACGAAGAATCTGGTTAAGTGTTGGTTTTTCTAAAAAAGTTTTTAATTGCTCGAAATTTTCATAATTTTCAGTATTTTTTGAGGCCGGTATTTACAATGGATGCTTAAACATTTTCTGGAACGCTACCCGCTTTTGATGAGGTATTTTCCTACCCCCTTTTGGATGTTCGCGAAGCACGACTGTAGCGGCGTCGATTTCGGCTAAATCTCCTTCAGATAAGCTTTTGTGCCAGTTTCCGCTTAATTTAAGGAATCTTGTGTCCGCTTTAATTTTAGCTAAACCTTTCTAGATAAGATTCTGTTCTATCGAAGCATTTCTTTTTCTGTCCAGTCATCTTTTGGCCAGGTTTTCTTGTGTCGACTACTGTGATGGATAAGTTATCTTATACATCAACTTGCTCGAGAGATTCTTTTTTCTCCAAACATTTTGCATGCGTTCTTCGTTCCCGACTATGTTTTCACATTTTTGCAAGCGTACAGATTCGCCGTCGAATTCGATTGCAATAAAAACTGTTGAATGCTTTTTTTTCTTTCAGAAACGCAGACACTCATGAAACCCTCAGGCGTTTTCTGTATCAGAAATATTTTCCATAATATAATCTGCTTCAACGCAGTACGGTGTAGCACTATTTGACAAGCATATTGCCTCATCGAGCAATGTCGATGCTCTGCCGTCATGCAATAAGCTCAAATCGGAAAATCGGAAAAGAGAATTAATTTTGAAGGGTAGCGTGCTTGCGCACCCTTTGCCCGAATGGCATCAAATTAATCGGCTGAAAGCGGAAAGACAAGCTATAAATAAACCTACACTGTTAACGATTGAAGTTGATATTTGAGAAGATACTGTGTGCTCTCCATTTAAATCTACTCGATCTTCAAAATGAAAAAACGGAACAACAAGACAATCACCTATAAGAAGATCCCATGTCAGTCTTACTATTTTGCGTCCTGTTTCGTGCTGTTCGAATTCGTCTAGAAAAGTCTAAAATTCTAGAACGAAAAATCAGACTGTAGATTTAAGAGTTTCAAGAAAAAATGCGTTAAGAATTGAGGCAGGAAGAAGAAAGCAGAAAAAATTAAAACGAAAAAAGCAGGAGGCGAAACCATTAGGAGAGGTTCTTGCATCGCAGCAATTGTACGGAATACATCTGTTCGGTCATACCCGTCACGTATTACTGCACCTTGGCAAGAGCCATATGAGAGTCTCGCATGTCCTCAGAACGTCAATAACAATATAGGTTAGTGGTGCATGAGCGCAGAAGCATCTTTAATACGGCCGCTTTGAACTTTTTGTTGAACACACGATCGGCGGAGTTGACGCAAGCTAAGCGCAGTTTTTAATACGCACAATTTTCAAAAAGCAAAAATTAAATTTTTGAGGCTTTTTCTTTCACTAAATAATTTGACTGCAGGTTCGCGTAATATGTAGCGAAGAATCGACCACTACCTTCTAATCACTTCACTTCCATGAAGATTAACTTTTTAGCATTTTCCAATACGACGAAACCACACATTACCGTACGGTTCTATGTAAGCGTGTAAGAGCATATTCAAGTGTCTGTCTTCGTTCGATAGCTTAAACAAAGGAAGAGGAAAGCAATCAGAAACCAGAAAAGCTATAAAACCTATGACCATGAAATTCAGCAAAAATAGTCAGATGGCTTTTTGAGTGCCCATACAAAATTTTGGGAACGACTATTCGTAGCGGAAAATAGGCGATTTAGATGAACGGATGACGATAATATTCATGCTCAAAGCCAATTTCTCAGATCGGAATTTCAAAATGACCGAAGTCAACTCAGAATTGAAGATGTGGAAATTCCCGAGGGTGACAATGAAAATTATGGCAAAACACATTCCAAAAGAGACAGCAAATCAACTGTATTCAACATATTGCTAAACCTCAAAGCACGAATGATGAGAAACTGGCTGGTCGTAAGCAGAGAGGATATACTGGAGCATAAAATCATTTCTGCATATTTCAGCTCCTATTAACCATATTCATTGCTGATCAACATTGTCGCCCTCATCCTCGTCCCATCCCCAAAGTTTCCCCTCCCCCCCTCTTTCCAACCATCATTTTCACGCGAAATTCCAGCGTCTGGAATATTTCGACGAAATTTTGCTAGCCACTTTCATTCGTTGAAAAATTCACCTGTCACGATTTGTGGCCGGAAAAATCTTCGTCTCAGGGAGCAACCCAATAAAAACAAATGCAAGAGATCCGAAATTTATTGGCACAGATAATGTCGACAATTTGATGCCTTTTGAAAAATTTTCCGAAGTTTCCGAATTCCTCTCAGCGCATCGTTTTTAACTAAGATTCAAAAATTCGTTTCATAGTCTCATCCCTCAGCAGGTTATTGAACTGAAGTTGTTGGAAACAGAGATAGACAGAAAGCAACAAAACATACACGGATCATGTCGATAGAATGCTCTTTAGAAATACAAATTTATGAACGTGCACAAAAACGACGAGTTGTTTATATTCATGAGACTCCTAAGACGCCATCTTACAATGTTTACTTTAGTCGACGATGAATACAAGAACATGATTCCATGGAATTTGTGCTGCCTCAGAATATATGCCGGGAAGGAACCAAGGAATTCTAAATGAAAATACACATCAAGACCCGCATAGACATGCGCCGAAACGTAATCCTGCTTTGAGATAACCTAAGAAAAGATGTTTACCAATAGACTTCAGTGTCGTTTTCCATGTAGGGTAATTATTCATGAACCTTGCTAACTGTTATTTCAGTAAATAATAACCAAAAATTTGCAACAGAACAAACAATAATTTTATTTGATGTTGACTAGCAATCTTTCCAACCGTTACGGTCATTTTCATTGTAAAATCTCTTCGAAATCATAGAAAATCAGACTATTATTACTCTTACAGAACAAAAACGCTGCACCACGAGATTTTTTTTGCTGTCTATGAAATGTGTCGCAACGTTCGTGACCATGGTCGGTCGGTTGATCAGAGTCATTAGAACCAAAGGGATCATGCGCCAACGATTATCGGTAATATCGAGAAGTCCACCAAACAGAGAACGATTATTCAGCATGCTGCGAAAAGTTGTAAGACGACCGGGTTCTAATAAGAAAATCCGAATAGGCAGAAGAAGAAAAACGAAGAACAATAATCATATGATCCTCAGAACAAGGAAAACTGAAGCAACAAGCGATATAAGCGGCAATGTGAGATTATGAAACAAATTTGAGTTTCCAAATTTTCAAGCGTTGAATTCAAGGCATTGAATGGTATACGAACGCTGCCGTTGATGACCACCAGCTGTGTAATAATCAGTTCCACTTATCTGATATTTCAGCAACTTATCACCATCTGGAGATAAATCAAAATCGTAAACGTAACATGACTACCATATGTTTATGCATACAGAACGCACCTTACGCAGATGCGTTTTGTCACATAACGTGAGCATAAAACTTGCACCGTATGCATGAACGTGCGGCAACCGTCTTATATTTCCGCCTTGACTCTACTGTCCCTGATCTGATTTATTGCGTTAACATACCACCCGTTTCAGAAGGTCGATGCTTTTAGCACTTCAGACATCTTGAGATTGGTGAAAGAGCATTGGACAGGAACAATCCGTTTGCTCGCTGTTCATTCGTTCCAGTGTTCGTCTACTTGAACGATCATTTTCATTAAGCGTATACGCTAGAACAGCTGGTATGATGAAGAGTTGCAGATTAATTATTACATGCTAGAAACCTGTGGCTAATGAATACAACAAATGATACAAAGGCAGCTGTAATTTCATCGATTCCCTTCATCGATGCAACTGACAAACATGCCTAAAACTGACGGCCACTGCCTCTTCCTTTTCGTGATTCTTGTGAGCAATTCTGGACCGCATGGTGGTCAACCTCCTGGCGTCATCCGTGGGTGAGCAGCGGGGAGTGGAACTCAGGTGACCGCTGGCGGCTCATGAATATGAACCTCAAAACATGGGATATGGGACTGCGCGATCGCAATGACGCAGTTTAACGTATCACAAGGATTCGCAATTACGGAGCTCACATTGAGACAGGAAGGCTGTGAAAACTTTGAACTTCGACTTGATGTGAAGTTACTAGAGATGAGGCTTCGAAAAAAAAGTATAGGTAGAACAGAAAGAAAAATACGCTTATAGAAGTGGAATAATATGGAATTAAGTTCAGGATATATTTTTAAACAATATTCGCTTGGGCAACACCTTCTCCCTCTTTCGCAGAATACTAAATGGCGAAAAGACAAGAGCAGAGAGGTCGGAAGAGTGCGAGACGAAAAATTAGAAATAAACAAAACATTTTTTTTTTCGCCGAGAAGTCCGGTTCAAGTTGATATAAAAAGACCAAATGAGAAAAGAGATTGATCTGCAAGAAAAAACTGTTGGTCCTCTCTGCCAAAATCATGGGAAGGGATGTCCAGATCTGCGAAATACCTAACATTAATATATTCAAGATGATACGAAATATAACAAATCGATGGGCGAATAGGTAATCGGCTAGAGTTTACACGGCTGTTTGACCAAAACGGATTTCAGAAAGTCTTCTTACGTTCATAGTAACCTACCTTCGAGGTACCATCACGAAGACTGTACTAAGCATTTCAACTTTCGGATCACTGGTCTCCACCATTTAACGACTCAGATTTGCTCAAGTTTTTCTCACGTCATATGCGCCAGCTGACCAAATGGAAGCATTTTTTGTTTCTTTTCAAAATACCCAAACAAATCTTCAAAGCACCAAAAATCCCTTTCTTCTGCTTTAGTGATCATTTGCTGAGAGCATTTCAAGATTTCTCAGTAGAAAACGACGATGGTTGTGAGCGCTAATACGAAAAAAGAGTTCAGAAAAATAAGTCATTGAAGGTTTTTACTGATTGTGATAGCAATGGTTTTCCTGATCCCTGATAAGAAGCTTAACGATATTTAGAGGATGATAAACCAAATAAGAGGTTAGCGACTTAGTTCTATTGTTGGTTGACGCTGAAGCATACCTATGCCGCTTTTTGTTTACACTCTTTTGTAAACACAGAGATTCGCCATAGAATTCAATTATCACCGGAGTAAGCACTCGATATAATGAAAGCGCAATACAATCATACAATCTTCATTCCAATGAGTGATTTGAAGCAAACAGTGTAGGCGAGGTGGGAGAGGGGGGGGGGGATGGACGAGGGTGGACAGTGCAAGAAACCATAATGGGCAAATCGAAATACACAGGAAGACCCTTTCTTCATGCTTCACCTATCGGAATTAGCATCCATAAAATGTTTCATTAAGAAAGAAGGTCGAGATTTTCATTAAAAAAGCATTTTTAAAAAGCTGAGAAATCATTTCAATACAAGTATTTAGCTTTCTTCCAGCTTTCGTTGAAAAGTTTCTAAGGCAGAAGTCGTAAAAGCAAATAAGTTTTTGAATTACATTTCAACTAGGGTACCCAAAAAGGGTAGGCTAGCTTGCATTATTATAATCTCTTTTTTCATCAACTTTTTCTTAAGCAAAACCAAAAATATAATATAGAATTCGACCAATATATAATACAGAATTTTGACGGAAAACTCAACAAAGTGCATGAAAAGTAAAGAGGGGAAAAAAAAAACGAACCACTGAAAGGAGGAGATATTGGCGATTCATAGTCGTAATAGCCGCCAGCATCCAACGCTAATTCATCACGATCTCGTCGCCTAAAACAAGCACAACGATATTGATCGTGTCGGGAGGACGAGAAGTTGGCGAAAAAAAAAAATCCACAGAATACCCAGATAGAAACGAAGCATCATGCCTAATGAAATTAGCTGCACTATATTGCATAACGCTGTGCTATCGTTAAAAAAAAAATTCAACACAAAATTTCTCCATAAAGAATTTGGTCATCTAACAAATTAGCCTACGAGAGCAGACCATACAAGTTTCCTCAGCTAAATGTAAGCATGATAATCGGTAAAATGACAATCAAAGATTTCTGAACCCTGTTATCGTTTTATTTTCACACGGAAAAGGGATCGTTCTGATGCTAGGGTGAAAAGTTGACAGCAAAGATTAAAGAGAGTTACAAGAATTGAAAGCGCGTCAAATTTTGCAGCGAGGAAAAACGGAGATGGCGTCATGAAGGCTCACAATTTTAAAATATTTTTGGATCGTCATTATTGCCGAAACATGTGAAAATAATAAACGAAAAAAAAAGACAAATTTGTGATTTGCTCTGAACGCGTGAAAAGGTTTCGTTTCATTCAACTACCACTATGAAACGATCGTATAACTTTGGGCAGAGCTATTTCGTGACAAATGTTAATATTGTGCTATCGATTCTGCAGGAATAGTGCTGTAAAATAACGCAGTAATTCATCGCTTCGACGTCTGAACTGTTTGAAGCAATTGCTACTGCAGTATCGTTCGACGGTTGACTAATCGGTTATATATGTTTTAGCAACGACACAACCTTGTTTCGAATACTGTGATTTTGTTTCCGTTTCGCGTTTCCACTTTAAAGTGTAACGCGTGAGGAGTGCACTGGAATAAAGATTTTTTGAAGTTACTAGTTGAACATTCTCGAAGGGATGGACAGGATAAAATGATGCGGAATATGCACAACAATATTCCCACTTTTTCGATACTACTTGATCTAAACTACTTGATAGACAATAGGAGTGGAGAAAGTAGCTCAAATGGGCAAAATTTCTGGTAGGACAATATGATAGGATTTAGTGAAAAATTGACCTAAGTATAGCGTCATTTGCCTCTGGATCGAAAACGGTGTCAAAAATAACAGGTATTATCCACTTAAGTTCACAAAGCTGTCGAACGTTGCATATAAAATAGAAACGCCAAAAGTGTAATTGAATCTGAGTAGGCAACAAGTGTTGTTAAAATGCAGATGAGACTTTGAACGAATAATGGCATAGGAGAATGGACGGAAAGAGGGAATCGCCCTCATCGGCATGCACTCTTGGACATACACGGTTTGGAGATTTTCGTTGCGCTCAACAAGTGAACCGGCTAACAAGCACTCATTCTGGGATGTCTCGAATCGCTGAGTAGACCCGCTTAGAAGAAGCACGTCAAAAAATCGAAGAAAACATAATCGCATAAAGCGTCTCAAAAGAAAAATTACTGCCTTAAGCAGAGATAGTTTCGTGTCCCATTTATCACTCTACTTGGTGAATTTCGATTGCGCAAAAAAAAAAAACAACGCCACAGTTCTATAAATGGTATCAAAAAAAGATCGTATAAAAACAATACTAAGTATAAGTCAACGCGTCTGAGTATTGGTTGAATGTTTAAGTTTGTTTTATAAGCTGCTGACGCCAAAAAACTATCAAGTGGACAAATATGGCAAATATGAAAATATCAAATGGATACTAAAAATATAAACATAAGAAATAAATAGACGCTTGTCCAACGCAGGAGAGTGATAACGGCAGGTGAAAAATAACTAACAATTTTTCAGATGAACAATTCAAATAAATTTCGTGACAAATACAATTGCCATAAAGCAGCGAATGACATACTGGCATAAAAGTAGACGAAATGATGGCTGACCAGGTAATCACTCTGCAAAACAGACTATTCGTAAATGAGGAGAATTCAAATTTTGCCGACTTGAGCGCTCGCTCAAATCTGCTACTGTAACAGCGAACTCGGAAGATTTACTTCATGCGATTTTTCAATCCGCTTTAAGGAAGTACAATTTCCCCTAAGGTCAACGAACTGGTTCGCCACTGAAGGTATTCGAGGTGTATCTAGAGTGTATGCTTATATCAACCAAATAATGCAAATGAGACGTCGGTAGCTATACAGCTGAAAATAGTGAATGCTACATAGATATGTAGACGCAAACCATAAATATGCGCTCGTATACGCATAGATACGACGTAGCCATGAAGCATATTGTAATTAAAAACAGGAAGAGCTTGCTCGTTGTTGACTGACTTATTGGGTGGAAGTGGTACGATGGATTCCCTCATGCTCAACAAGTGGTCGATAGAAAGCACTCATTTTTAGACGCTTCTTCGCTTTAGAACGTTAAGGGTTGCTCGATTAGCTTAAGAGCGCTTGGTCCGTTTAAGAATGCTGTATTGTTCGGCACTAAAAGCGCTTCAAAAATTCGCCTCTGTGAACAAATTTTCGCTCTTTTGATGGGCATTTCGGCTCCATGAAATATCACTTAGACAAGCTTATCCAAAACCGAATGTAGTGCAATCGGTATTAATATTAATAAGGAGTAATACTCTAAGATGCACACATTCTCATTCGAAGAAACAACTCAGGCAACTGCATGTTGAACTAAAGCGCTTATCAAAAATCATGTAATCGGGAGGAGAGAACAATATAATTAATCCCATGGTTGCCCATTCCAAAGAAATATTTGCATGATAGTCGGCGACAGCAAATATTCAAGTATCATTCCTTTCACCTTGTCCATTTCAGTTTTTCTGATTACATTTTTTGCTCCCCTGTAGTAGTAGAAGTTATTTTCAATAGTTTCCAGAATTTCAATATTAAATATCCCAGAATCGAAAAATTCAATATACAAATCAAATCACTACATCCCATCGCTCTTCTACTCACCTACATAAAGAGAGGTATGAAACCCCCCAAATATAATTAACGGCTCGAAGAACGGAGCACAGATGCAGAAACCCAAATATCCGTCCATCAAAATTAACTTCTGAAACCAGAACAAGTATCGCTGGCATCACCCGGGCATGTCGGTCGCTAGGCAATGTGAGACATGCTCTCTAGATGCTTCACTGGATCGAAGTCTCTCTGGGGGATACTGTCACTAAATGATTCAATACTAACAGCACAAGGTCGCTGCATTCGTGCTGTTAGCCTTACCTTTATAGCAGCTTATAATTAATCCTCTCTTGTAGCTTTCATTAGCAATGTGATTACGCGTGTTGGACGATGTGTACTTCTGTGTGATTGTGTCTTATCCTAACTACAGCAATTTGAGCGGGGAAACGAGACAGGAGGTGCGGAGTTCCTGCAACCCTGGCATCAAGGATTTCATTAGATCCTGCAAAGGGATGGAAGGGAGAGGGAGAGAGGGGGAGGGGGGAGGAAGGGAGGAGGGAAGAAGTGAGCGCCCGCGAAGACAGAAATATCCGAATGCTTATGAACAAATAAAAAAATCAAAACGCCACCTTGCCACAGGGGAACGGTTTTAGCAGACAAAAATACTTATGTTCCAAAATTCATATCGTAAAGTTTTTCTCTGTGAATACAACTAGCCCTGGAAAATGCTCATTTCTCATTGGTCACCCGAATCACGTCGACCGTGACGAGAGCCCCGCATATTGTCCACCTAGGTATAAGAGACAATGTTAATAATTAAGATCCAAACTAAGGCAGTGAAATACTATCGACTAAAGAATGTCAACGGAGTAATAGTATGAGCCGCCTCAGTATAGAATTATACTCGTACAAGACAAGCTCACACTCACTTAGGATGTGATCACAGATATCTCGAGTAATGGATAGCTGAGGAATATATAAATGAGTCACTATAATGTCGTTAAAGAGAGACGAGAAAAAATTTTTGTGTATATATAAATGTTCATAAAATGTAATGCAGACGACTGATTGCAAACATCTACAGAAATGATCAACAATCGAATTGCATGAACGATGTCGAAACGAACGAAGTAACAAAAGTAAAATCCTAGACAAGAGGTTATAGAAGTTGTGGCAAGACGTATTCGAAATTAAACGATGAGACACGCAAAATAAAACATAATGCCGTTGAGAAATTTCCGAATTGAAAAATTCCGCTAAACTCTAACGGAGAATTGCAAATAAGAGTTGAACTCTTTTTTCGTTTCTGCCGCTGCTTACGGATTTGTTATCTATGCAAGTCAGGAATTGCGCTCCACATCTCGTTGTTCAAAGTTTTTTTTCCAACTTGATAAATCGAAAATTTGGATGCTGGATTCATCTTTTAGAAAAACGCTTGCAAAAGATTCGTGCCAAAAACGCTTCTAAAGTTATCGACTCGCACATTTCGGTACAAATGGTCGAAACATTATCCGGAAATTGAGAAAGCGCAGCCAGAAATCCAATTTAACAATTAGGAGATTTTTTGTAGAGAAGATTTTGAAAATATATAACAGCATAAAACTCGGCGCAATCCATCGCACTATGAAACGTTCAGCGGCATTATCTCGTGGATTCAGCAAGTTACCTTTCATGGATCACAACGAAAACGTGTCAAATTCTAAAAGATGTGTCCAACTAGTTTTTGATTATACTTATAAAATCATGTCTTATCTAGGCAGCACCGCGTTTATGATTCTTGATTTTATTGTTGAATTTTTATAGATCCTTCGTCGGATCCCTGACAGCATCTCTTGGAGAACATCTATATCCAAATGCAAATGTGTATTTGCAGCTATAGGTAGAGTCAAAGATGATAACAAAAACGATTGCTGGACTAGATCTCCACAGCATGAATGCTGCCAAAAATTTACCACTCGCTGTAAAGTTGAAGAGACAGTTACAAGTCGTAGCCTGTTGTCGTGCTAGGTTTGCAATAAATTCCAAAAATACTAGCAAACAACTAAAGGAATGAGAAAAGGGGATCAGTATATAAGAAACCTGATTACAGTCAGCTCTAATATCACCGTATTTCAGATGTGCTGTTTCATCTTAAACTTCAATAAGATATGCTCATTTCTTTATTAGCAACAAACAAAAAAAAAATGGCTGCCATAACTTCAGAAAAAAATCCGCAGCCGCTTTCTCTACTTCCCGTCTGAGGTAGCCCATGAGTTAAAAATTGCACAGAAGTTAAGTGTAGGTAATCCATGAATTGTACCTGCATTCTTCCTCACAATAATCATCGAAATTTCACAACAGTCCAAGAACATCGAACAGGCGCTATCCGTAATTTTACCTGTATAAACCCGGTTGACGCATGGAACATTGGCCGAATCACTAACGCAGCTTTCTAGGCTAGTCCTAGCTGGCCATGTCGCCATGACTAAACGGTCCAGCAATGATTGCCCAGTTCCCTCGGGATACGGAGAAGATGCATGCGGTCACAATCACTTTCAATTCTCCATGGGCTGAGTAAGGCATTGTGTTTGCTAGGTAAGCATAAAGAGCCAGTCTACCTGCCGTCCATGATAGTTGCTGAAGTTCCGCTACTTTGCGGCGAGGTCACAGAACTGGTAGCCGGAATCGCTGTACGGGGGAACGCAGTAGGTCGAACAGCTGCGTTGGCGTCGCAGTCGGAGATCGTCCTATTAGGCGATGGTGCGGCGAAATAGAGCTGTGCCGGAGGGGCGGGACGGCGTTGCACGGTGGCCAAGGCCGATGATGTCTCCTCGTTCACCGCATTCGACGAAAGCCAATTCGTGAAGTTGAATGGCAAAATCGCTGGCTGCTCATCGTCCTCTTCTTGGTCTGGCCCTGGCGTTGAGCCACTGCAGTTTTAAAGCAAACTATAAAATAGGCGACGTAACAAATACGGGGCATTCGACTTCACTCAATCTCTTTCAAGAGAGTCTCCAAAAATACATTCTCCTTTCTGGGGTTGAAAAAAATACAGATCCTTGCCCTCCAGTTCGGCATGCGATAAGATCTAGTCAATCTTTTGGCTATCACACTTGAGAGCTGTTTTCAAAGCTCTTCTGTTGTATAGGAGAATTTCAAGAAAGCTTCTTCGTATGAGGTTAATAAATAGCTATCAAATGTTGCGAATGGAATCTGGCATACTGCGATATGATCAAACTACACAGATGAGCATTTCATAAACTAATGGATGTTTAGAATAATGGAGGACTCGGACTCCAGCAATCAAGTTGCGCCATTTAAACGAGCACCTTGAATTCGAATGCAAAAAACGAAAATATCTCTAGGAGCAATCGAAATGGAGACGTTTAACTGCATAAAGCGACGCCCAACCATGGTAGCATGCAACAGTATAACAAGCATATTATTCTAACAGGGACTACCATAAACGATTCAACTTCACGAAGTGTGTCCGCCACTTTCCCAGAATGCAATAAAAGATATAGCATATAAAATAGATAGAAAACAAATATGAACAGATATTTAGAGTTAATTAAACATTTAATATAAACATAAATAGACAGGATGTAAAACTGAAATATCTCAACCAGTAGATAATACTTTGATGAAAACGTTGTTCTAACTGAGGGAGAAGTAAGAGAGAGCTGCCAGTTTTTAATGTTTGCAAAAAGCAGAACGTAGGCAAGCGGAGACCAAACGAATGGTATACGAATAGATGGATCGAATATTTTTGGATGAAGCGTGACCTCAATTCGGAAGTTTCATCAGATGCATGTGCTCCACCCTCCTCGTCGTTCCAGAACGCCGATACAAGAAATGAAGGAGAACGGTAGCAAGAAATCAAAAGCACAGAACTGGAGCCTTTTGTTTATGCAAACGGAGCCTGTCTCAAGCGAGTGTTTATTCGCAATAATGCCATAGGGCGTTTTCCGTAAGCTTAGAAGCATGATACGCGTATGGCGTTTACAATTTGTTATGACCACATATTACAGATGTAAAACTATTGCGCATATGCGTAGCGCAACGAAAGTTATCTTACCAATTTTCGTTTCGCTGTGGTACTTGATACGATTTTAGCTATAAAAAGAATGACTCTTCGTCGTTCTTCTTTAATCTAAGGCTCCCCTTGAATCGAAAATTTAATCGTTATCCTTTCTGAATGAAATATTTATGGACTACACAAAAACCTTTTACAATATCTTATAGGAAGAACTTTCAATTAGCAGTAAATTTAAAAAGACGTCCTCTTAGGACATGCAACAAGTCATTGATGCGAGGAGATATTCATGCATTCCAAGTGATTATGGGCGACCAGAGCTCATTCGATACTAAGATGCACGTTTCCAAGTCGACATACCTTTGCATATTAAGATATGCGAACTTCAAATGTTCAGCTTATAAATATCGCATATAGACCGTAATTTCCATCTAAAAAGTTCAAGAACGTCTTCGTTCAAGTATATGCATTTGAATGCTGAATTAGTTGCTCTGCTCATCTGGGAGCACTTTACAACAAAAAAAAAACCCAGAAACAGTGAACGATGCATTATATGTGAAATGGGATAGAAGCCTAGTTTTCTTCAATTTTCTAGAACATTTGCAAGCTGTAGTGATGGTGGTTGTTGTTGTCGCTAGGCTTCACAAATGCTGATCACTCAGCGACGAGGAAATTCTACTCGACGTTTCGTCACTTCACGCTTTCATCTCAATGATTTGGAAAACAGAATACTCTTGAGGAATGCTATGGCATATTGGCGCTAACTTGCGATATGCGATTTCGAAGGCGCTACGCAAACGTGATTTGTGAAGGAAAAAAACTATACCAAATCCGTATTTTAACAATTAAGATTTACTCCGGAAGTTTATTCAGTCCAAGGATTCGTGTTCTGCTGTCGTCGTTCAGCTAAAAATATTCATCTATATAGTCTATGCCACTTCACTAGTATCTGAACACTAGACTAGCTGAGTATCGAATATGCGCCACAATACATAATCACTTTACGTTCCCCGCATTTATGATTCCATGACACCGGTCTATTTTCACTTCATTATATCGCAGTTATTCAAACACACTGTAAAACGTGATACAACAAAACACAAATTCGATTCATTTCAATTTAAGCCTTCAATTGAAAGAGGAAAAAAAGAATAAGTTCATTTCAAGTATTCTATGAAAACTATATTCAAGGCCCTAAAAATGCACTGCTCACAATCAACTGTGACGAAGTTTTGAAAATACTCTCGTTTTAAAGAAAACCTCGAGACTCCGCACGCATTATGATTTAAAAAGTAATCGCATGAGATGTTCAAATGCCATAGGAAAGATGAGGAAAGGTGTTCGAGAAAGCTTATCAGAGGTCATAAAATGAATGATGACATGCAAAAGGGGAGCTTCTAAGAAGCACTTATATGCCAATAATGAACAACCATAAGCTCTAAATGAGTGAGCGCATTCAGCTTTCACGATTTTGAGGAGTACAAATGATCACAAAAAAAAAAGTAAAATACGAGAAGAAATAAAATCTGTCTCAGTAAGGGTAACGGTATTAGCACGGAAGTTTGGGCATTTCTTCGCATTTGAAATATTGGAATGAATTTTTTCACTTCGGTATACAACATAATATATGATAAGAGTGGATCAAAGAAGTTATATGGAATTCATATAGGCTTGAAAATAACGAACAATATAACCTTACCGGCATTAAAAAATGAAGAAAATGTATTTTCAAAAAATGCAAAAATTACTACGAAAAGCAAAAATGGAGTTGCATTTAGTATGCAAAAAACACGACATGTATCTCAAGCCAACAAAATTCTAACGAAAATTTGAGAGCAATTGTTCGTTATTTTTACGGCTTATTAACATTATTATTTTATTATTTCTCTCTCCCTTTCGTAAAAGATCTCCGTAAGAGTATATGCCATAAGAAAATGCGACTAATATGTTTTCAAGTAGCGAAGTTCAATTGCGGTGAAAGTTGGCGTAACAAGACTGTACTCTTTCCCGAAGGAATTGAAAATAGATCGAAGATCTTCTACCACAAGATAATTTACTTTAGGATGGACATCTTTTGGGCATACCAACTAGTTGATGCAAATAATGCAAACTTACGCCAGAGCTGTAATGACTTTCACTTAAAGTGCTGTAGACCAGCTTCCTCTTTTGAACTAAAACAAGAAAATATCATCATGTCGGAGGCCTCGAAGAATGAAAACAAAACCTTCATGTGGTCATTTCAAGAATGGGCTTTTTTGGCCTCGCTCCACAAAACAGCGAGATAGAATAACGGAAGGCGACGTTGAATAGGTTGTTGGAGAGGATAGGAGAAGCGTCGAGTATTTCATAACGTTAACTGGCAACGATCAAGGAAGCTTTGTGGCAAAACGATAAAAATTTTATTACTTGCACTCGTGGTCCGATTGCGCAAACATCAATATGCTGGTATTGGCCCCAAAAAAAACTAACAACAAGGTAGAGATTCCTATTGAGATTGTCAATTATACGCTCATTCAACCTTACAATTTATGGTCCTTATAAAAGTTTGCTCTTAGTATACGAAATTTGTTTCCAATATAACATTTTACATTGCAACTTTGCATCGTTGTGATGGGAGAGTAAAGACTGAGAAGCATTTTCGAGAAAAAAGCTTCCGTTAGATTGTTGATAAACTTGTGCAAAGAAAAGGAATGATTGAATCAGTAAATTCGCTTTCCGGAAAGCTTTTCATTCATTTCGTTGGGTATTAAGAGTAGGAGCGAATTTCAATGCGGAAA
>JPKZ01000480.1:21100-42819 GCA_000803305.1 Toxocara canis
GGGTTTGTGTCCAGTTTGTTAGTGTCAAATGCATACTAGCAAATCATCTGTGATCGGCTACATCAATGTAATCGTCATAGAGTTCAGTTTGGCCTCAAATTAAATAAAATAGACACTTTATACGTCAGGAATATGATGGATGGCATATCTTTGGAAAGGAAAGGAATTTTCATCGCCAATTCAAAAGTGCATAAGCAGCGGAACGGAATGTTTCATCCTTCAAATTTTGATTGCAGCACGGTCCTTTCCAATCGCTGTGTCATTATAAGTCTTCATTAAGCTTAAAAATGTTGATCAAAGATCAATTCTTCTTGCCATCAACTTCTACAGAATTGTACGGATTTAATAATATCGTGTACAACGTTGACATAATCATCCTCGTTTCCTGGGCAATAGATCTTAGCGGTGAGCTAAGTTTTCTGTATGCAAAATTTTGAGGTGTAAGTCGAACAGGTGCATTGGTGGCAATAGAGTATATTCTCGAGAAAATGCTTTGTGCTAACGCTAATGACGATAGCGTTCAAATGATCAAAGAGATTCGTAAACAGCGTGCTCTCAGTGTACGAACGGAAATGGTTCGTTCTCGCAATCCTGTAAATTTTTACCTCGAAAATCAACTTTATTCACATCTGAATCACTAATTAAGACATCAACCAGCTCTTAATTTGAAGCCTACTCCTCTTCCCACCTCTCCCTCTTCCTCCCCCCCCCCCTCCCCCACCATCCAAAAAAAATGGCCAACCGACCACTCTATTCATTGACACTAGCTTCACGTATGGAAAAGTGGTATGCCTATCGCGTTAGTAATGAATGATTCCAACTCCAAATAATATATTTTTCTTTTAAGTTTTAGTCATATAGTTATTACTCTTTCAAAATTCGAAATGATTTTAACAAAATTTTAAATTAGTGAAAAAAAATTTCAGACATTTCGTCGAAATGAGCTTTCTCGTGCCCTTGCAATTGAAAACACGCATTATCAGAGGAAATGCGCCATAAATTTTCGTTAATCAATTCATCAGATCATAATCGATTGATTGATTCAATGAGTTCGCTTGACATCAATTTTAGTTGCAATTACTGTCGTATTTTCAAACTAATCAGATATGTGCAAATGATCGATACCAGTGGAGAGAGATAAATGACAATGAAAACTGCTATGATTTCATTTTGACGCCATCTCAAGTGAAAAATGTTTGAGCCTTCAACAAACTAAACTTTTCAATAATCCACATTGCAGCAGTATATTTATGTTCACCGAGAAATATTGCAATACTTGCAAGAGCGTCAAATGATCGGCGGATCGCCACGATTATTGCAGTTCGCCCATGAATACGATCGATTATTCAACAAAAACATGCAAAGAACACAGCCAACAGTGTTCGTTTAGAAAACCTCTATCTCAACAGTAACCAAAGAACAAGAGATTGAGAAAAAAGAAAATGAAACAGCGAGAGAAAGTTGGGGGGAGGGGGGATGGAGTGGGAGGGGGGTGGAAGAATGAAGAATGCGAAGGGTAGGAAGATGAGGTAAATAAAAGAAAGATGTTGGAGATGAAGGGCTACAGAACAATGAGTCGAGAAGAGTTTCAAAAAAGACCTAGAGGGAAGCGAATGGGACAGTGAAGAATTGAGCGAAGCTAAAAAAAAGTTTCAAGTAGTGGATAAAAATAGAGAATTAAGGGTAGAAAGGGTTCAGAAGGACCGACGAAGGGTAACTGCTTCAAAAACGAATTTATTATAAATCAGCGCAGTTTAAAATTTTCAAAGTACCAATTCGCTTAGTTCTATTCGTAATTATCAACCAAATAACAAGTAAATTTTTGTAGTATATAGATATTAAGAAGGATTTCGTTTATTCTAATATGAGCTCATGCACTTAGGAAATCCACATGACTGTTTAGGGTTACGTTTCGGAGATGCTTCTCGTGAGAAATGCTTACGTTCGTTGAAACAGACAGTAGATCCGAAATGCTATTAAAGTAAAATACAGTGGTAAAATGTTATAGCTTGAAAAGAACTTTGTAAATTTTTCCTTCGGCTAAAAGATGTTGGAAATTAATGGTGGAAAAAGTGGTATGAAGCAACATCTAAAGAAAGGGGGGTACGTGAAAGTGAAAAATTGAGTGAAAAATGAGTGAAAAATTGAAAAACTGTTACTTCTGACCTTTTTAAAACGCTTGACCTAATAAAATCGAAAAACTGTTATCCTAAGCTATAATGACTGTTAGAAAATGATATATTCTGTAATTAAACAATTTAGGGAACAAGAAGGCAAATAATAAAATACTTTAGCTCCATGAAGACAACTGCAAGTGATAAACCGAAATGCTCGCCAGGAGACGTCAATTTAAAGACGACTTAAGTGGTCACCATTCACGATAGAGGTCATCATACAAGATGTTTTTTCCTCACCCCTCCTCTCAAATCCCCCTCCCCCTCACCCCGCCCTCCCCATGCGGACACTTTCAGTTCGGTGAATTAGGCAGAGGATGAGTTCCCAGAGAAGCCAGGAATCCCATCTTTACTAAAACAGTTAAGGATGATACTCGAGCGGAAGGATGGGATGAAGGGTACAGAAGGGGCCGTATTCCACAAAGCAAAGAAGATCTTTGCTCCTAAATAAGCTTGTTATTGTATTCGACCACTTTTACTGTCTTTTTCAACTTCACTTTCATACAGTGCTCAATGTTTTCTCAATATATTTTCTTACGCAATTATTCAACCTTATTGTAACCTGATATGTGTTTGGACAGTTTATCGTCGGCTATAAAAAACACTTACTTCCAACATACTGTATTCTTGTTCTAAAACCTACGGTTTATTACTAAATACGAGTATGATGCATGGTATTTCACCTTGTCTAAAGAAATTGTGCGATTCATATAACAATGCATGCATTCAGCTCTTAAGTAAAAGGCAGTATCGTGTAAAATGTATGAACCAAGTTCTCCTAGTACTCTCCACGCTGGTATTTTAACCGATAAAGCTATTGTTAAAGGAAAACGACTACATAAATACACTGCCATAACAATGGTTTTCTTGAGGAACAGGAAATTCAGAATTAAAAAAAAAACCCTTGTTATTCAACATTTCCACATTTGATTCTATTTTAGGAATGTGCAAAGCACAGTTAATGAAAAAGCGCAATGCGGTTATCCGTATTTATTCCCCCAAAAGCAAAATCGCATCGCAATTGGTAATGCCGTTCGCTAGCAATAAAAAAATGCAGCCCAATGCACAGCTAGAGAAAATGTGGAGGGAGAGGGTGCTGGGCTAAGATCGGCTTGCATGAGCAGGAAAACAGGAATGGAAAAAAGATGAAATGCTAGCAGAATCAAAAATCGAAAAAAATCAATCTTTTAGCAGATTTTTTAACCTTGCCTTTGAAAACATCGGCTTGCTTTGCCCCCCCTACTTCATTTTGCAGCCCACCGCTGTAGACAAAAGCATTTCATGTAGTTCTTCTATAAGACAGAACAACCTTAAAACAGAACGAGACCTATCTTTAAGCAAATCTTAAAACTGCCTCTATAAGACAGAGCGATCTTTAAGTTCAAAGATCCCCATATTCATTGCTGCATTGCTATTTCATACACTTTGAATCGTATCGCAATCGTGGGCTATAGTTCAGCCGTTCTTTACGCTCTAGTAACCAGAAAATAAATAAAAATCCATACCTACTTTGTTTCTCGTAATTACCTGGATTACTTGGTAAATTACTGGTAAATTAAACCTGGTAAAATTACCTGGTAAACTAAACCTGGTAAACTTACTTTGTTCCACGTAATAGCATCAAATATTTAAGCAGACGATGTTATGCTCCAAATGTAGGCAATTTTTCGATGTAGGCAATCTCCAATTTTTCTATTATGCAAATGATCGTTTGTGGGCAATTTTCTTGCTTTTGTTCTTCAAAAAAAAAAACACTGGTTGATTGTATGTATTCAGAAAGCAAACCTACTCTATACTTAAGCAGGTCATCCCAAAGCTTGGAAATTTTCGAGAAAGAAACTTCCCACTTTTTTTTCAAATGGTACTTTCGACTTCAAATGCTCAATTTTAATCTTCTGCGACTTACCGTTCGCAAACTATAGCGCTCTTAACTTCTCTTCAACTTCCATCGGCATGAAGGCTTGGAAATTTTCGAGAAAGGAACTTCCCACTTTTTTTTTCAAATGGTACTTTCGACTTCAAATGCTCAATTTTAATCTTCTGCGACTTACCGTTCGCAAACTATAGCGCTCTTAACTTCTCTTCAACTTCCATCGGCATGAATTTCTCACTAGGCATACGAGCAAAATAAATATACTTTTTTTAAAAACTACTACCATCATGCACCTTATATCGCATGAGAAAGATCGTCTCTACGTCAACCATTGGTATCCTAATGATTATTCTGTTTCAATATTTCCGTTTCAAAAATAACGACCGATAAGCGAGATGAAGCACAACAAAAATATATGAAAACACGCTAAAATATTTGTGGTACGCCTATCTGATTGCCATATCTGGCAACAGTTTCGAAAGCTTAAAAATGCATCTAGATGATCAACTGAACGCTTGGTTGGTTCTGTTGTTTTCGACAGTGATCACTGTGTTGCTGTGATAGAAAGAACTTCTCAAATGATCACTGATATGACTTAGAGACAACTTAAAGTGCCTAAAATCTGTATATGCAAAAGCATTTTTTCATCGACAGAGTTATGAAATATGTGAAAAAGCAAATTTTTGATACGCTTAAAGCGAAAATCCTTTATGTAGATTTTGAATGAGAAGAGACGAGCTATGATTGTGAATGACGTTGAACGTTATTTTACACTTGTTCAACGCAGCGCGTTGTCGCTTCTCGATTTGGCTCTTTAATTTTATATTCAAGCAGCTGAATGGAACGATTGCTCCGTAAGGCGCAACGGTTGATGACGATCAGGGATGGCGACGAGTGAATTTTAGACGTATTTGAATTGATAACTATACTGATAATTGGTAGTCGATAATTATATCGATTCCATTCTTGTGCGGCGCCGAAAAATTTGAAACCATTTCGTTGTGGACGTTGAATTCGAGTTAAATTACGAAGAATTCAATTTATCGGCAATCAAACCGCACAATTTCCACTCCCTAATTTCAGAGTTAATTGGTAGTCGATAATTATATCGATTCCATTCTTGTGCGGCGCCGAAAAATTTGAAACCATTTCGTTGTGGACGTTGAATTCGAGTTAAATTACGAAGAATTCAATTTATCGGCAATCAAACCGCACAATTTCCACTCCCTAATTTCAGAGTACTGCTTCATCAAACGGTATATTAGACTGGCTAATAAACCATTTATTTAGAGATGTCTTTTGATAAGGGTTCAAATTGTTTGATGGAGCACGATGTAACGATATTTACCTCGATTTTCCCGTGAGCCGTTTAGTGCACGACTATGGTCGTTTTGAAATCTCGTTATTAGTAATGAACTCCCGATCCCCCCAACCCTATCGCTCCCTCCGCTCTCCCTCTCCTCTGGCTCTAAAAAATTTCTTCGGCTACTCATTGTTATATTTTTTAAGGGGCGAAGACGAAGAAGAACCGGACGTAAAAGACAACGATAAACATAAGCAAAGCGGCAAATCGAAGGTTTAATATATTCTGTAAATTCGTATCTTCCAAAGGGTTCTTTTCCAACGAGGCAAAAATTTGTCTAACTGCCAAAAAAAAAAAACTCTCGAAACAATGATATCAATTGCCAAACAGAAAGTGATCTAAAATATAGATCTTCATTCGTTCCGTTAAATATGCCTCTGGAAAAGCACTGGAATTTTTATTAATTAATTTTCTTTTCACCTGAACTTTTCTTACTTTTCAAAGATTGAAGTCGATTTTGGCAAAGTGTGGAAATAGGATCGTGCTGAAAACGTTTAAGATTTTTTATTTAAAAAAAGGCTATTCAAAATTAGCTTCACTATTGAAAAGGTTTATTTACTACGATTTGCAAAAAAAACGAACAGAAAATACGCGAAATACGCAAAATTATATAACAACCGTTTGTGTATTCGTTATAATTGAAGAGGGAATTGTTGCCAAATAATGGCATCTATAAGCTCAATGGAACATTATAGATTTTATGGTGATTAGAAGGAAGCAGTAAGTAAGTTTAATGTATTGTACATTGGTGCATCCAACTTGTTCTATTATTTTTAATTTTTTATAATCTCTAAGCGCATAAAAGTTTATGGTCATTAATGATCATTAGAGAAAATAAAACACGCTTTATTCCGTTACATTTCCTGAAAAGTACATTCTATACTATATTCTATATTTTACCAGTATTCTATATTTTATATATCCTATATCCTATATTCTATACGGGCGGCAGTAGCTCAGTGGTACAGTGCCCGCTCCGCATGAGGGGAGAGCTGCGTTCGATTCCCGGCTGCTTCCCACCATACCACTGATAGCCCAGCTAGCGGATGGTATTAACAACTAACTACAACAGCCAAAGGGATGGCTGTTGCTCGGCGTGCGATTGCCTCAGTAACATCGAGACATTGCACTGACGGTCCGAGCGGTAAGAAACAACTAACTACAACAGCCAAAGGGATGGCTGTTGCTCGGCGTGCGATTGCCTCAGTAACATCGAGACATTGCACTGACGGTCCGAGCGGTAAGAAACAACTAACTACAACAGCCAAAGGGATGGCTGTTGCTCGGCGTGCGATTGCCTCAGTAACATCGAGACATTGCACTGACGGTCCGAGCGGTAAGAATAAGAATAAGAACATATTCTATATATTCTATCCTACTTTCGAGTCGAACTCTTTAATTGTAGATGGTTGCCTTAAAGTAACATTCAATTAATTAGATATTTACGGTTGCTATCGACATACCTCACGGCTCTTAGCAAAAACACTTTAGCACTTAAATTTTATTAGCATAAGACTATTCCACGAAAGATGCTGAGTATGGATCGTTAACCTAGTAGATGAGAGCCTTACAACCAGAACATCGAAAGCGGAAGCTTGAGCTGTCAAGATTGCCCTCTTTGATGTCACTCTCTCTCTCTTTCTCTCCCTCTCTCTCTCACTTAACTAAGACGATATCTAGATTTGTTTAATGGTTTTCAGCAAAAAACATCCAAGAGGAGAAAGCATCACAGAAAGCATAAAAGTCGTTCAACTGATGGCAAAGAGGATTATGCTGAGCACGACAGACATAAAAGGTTAGGAAATCCTTTGAAGATCATTTGAAACCATTTTGATGGCCCATTGCGCTCGCTGTCAACTTCACCGCATAGTGCGCCGAAAAATTTTTAGGGCACAGTACTTATATTAACCGAAACGAACAATGCTTAAAGAATTTTTTAAAGCTCTTCTTTTATGGTCGATATGTTCCCGAAGCTACTGTTTTCCATTATTTAGATTTTTAATTTCTAATTTCTGTTAATTTCGATCCTCCGGTTCCCAATGCCGAGCTAGAGACAAGCCTCGTTTCATATCTACCATAAACACAAGGACGCGTCACGCACAAAGCGCTCTTCTTCCTCTCTCCTCTCTTCCCGGAAACAATTTCTTCATGTGTTGATGTTTTAGTACCAGCTTAACCATGCACAAATCGTACAAATACTCATTTTTCTTTATCGCATTCTCGAGGTAACAGGGAGAAGAAAAGTCGATCAAAGGAGAGGGAATCGGAAGCAAAATATGATGAATTTTCGGAAGAGGCGATGAAGGAAGGCGAACAAAAAATGCAAAAGCTTTTCAAAAAAGAACCAAAAATTATGGAAGTGGTACGAAGTTTTTCAACTGTATTTTGCATTACTACGTAACAGAATTAGCTCCGTCAATGTTGCGCACAATCGCCGATTGTCTTGCACTGCAACGAACTCATACTAGTTCAACATTGAAAAAAAACGTATTACATCTACAGCCCGTGTGTAAACTTTTTAAGCGAACCGGAAAACCTGAACATTTTTGCTATAGTTTGTGGACTTAACGCAGTCGTGTGGAGGAGTTCTGTTGAGAAACATAAAAAGTATTAAATCAAATACCTAAGTTTAATCGGAAGCTCTCATTCCGATTTTGCTATTTCACAACTCTGTAAACTAATAAATGATTCAGTGAAATGCTTTCTAAACCAACAGAAGCGCCCAGCCATCTAATATAGCTCATTCCACGCCTCTTTTCGCTAGTTGCACCAATTTTTGGGGCTTTCCTTTATTTTAGAACGGGATGGTTGCTGGAGCATTTGAAAGCCGGAAACTGGAACAAGCTATAGGTTGTACTTTGACCAAGATGGAATTTTTACAAGTTGGACAAAAATTCTTCAAAAATTACACAAGTACTAGTATCCGTTAATGGGACACTGAACTAATTTCATTATTGCTTTACGGCCCGTTCTTATAGGAACCCTCCCCCCTCCCCCTTCCCCTCCCCAACTTCTTTACCAATAGATGTAACGTGCGGAGTCATCGCACGTTACATCATCCATCGGTAAAGAAGTTTTGTTTATCGTGGTATTCTTTTTTAAAATTCCGATTCCAAAACTTATAGTTGGTAAAATACTGGCAGCGCTGATAGCAACGTTGTGTTTCATGTGAACAAATGGCTGGAAACAACGCTGGATAAAGGAGTTGATGGCCTAAAGAGGGACTTCGAGACGATAAAGCTTTTCGTCCCCGACCCGTACGAAGCAACCGTCTTCGAGAACAACAAGACGACCGGTCGAAATCGCTATCGGGTTTGTTGCTTGTGATTGCTTTTAAAAAAAAAACTCGTTATCACAATTCTTTACTTAACCGTTGCGCACGATTCTTTGAGAATGAAGATTTACTATATTTCATCTGTTCTATGGGGAATGTAGAAGAGAAACGATGGAACGACGAAACATCAATAAAGTGTCGTATATGAAAATTTGATTGAAGGAAAAGAGCATATTTTAGGGCAAAAATAACGAATAGGTGTGTTATAACAGCGCTTAACTCAAGTTGCCGGATACTAAAACTAGCGGTCAAAAAAAGCTCTGTGTTAAAACCTAAAGAGATTAGTGAACTGAGATCACCAAAATTCAATGCTGAAAATAGCATTGTTTAATAGGCTGAAGAGTTTTAATCTAAGCAGCAAAAATTGGCTCTCGGAACGAAAACACGAAACAAACGACGTTCAAATACTAGCCTAATAAGCGTACTGTTTACTCAAAACTTTTTAATAATCACTGTATAACTTCTCCGTCAGACCATAAAATATGCTACCTAAATTGCGCAACGAAAAGCTTTACGTTGCAGGCAGACATTTTTGGGTAGATCCCAAAAGATCCCAAGATCCCAAAAGATTCCAAAAGATCCCGAGATCCCATAAAGATCCCAAGATCACCTTGACTTTTCGCAGCACTTTTTTGGCCTCATCAAAGGGCTTGAGTTTCAGTAAAGAAAAAGCTTGATAGGTTGCAGCATTTTGGCAATTGTTATGGCTATTGGTCTTTAGTGAAAACGTTTCAGCTTGTTTATAAAGCAGATACATCTGACTACGATAAAATAGACTGGAGGACGATTATTATTATCGACTTAAAATTTTAAAGCATCATTTTCATTGAATGCTTCTTTCATCGAATTATCGCGAACGTTTAAGCTTATTTGCTTTCGATTTTGATAAAAATTGTGCTTGATTCCCGATCACTGTTGCCTTATCATCGCTTATCGAATGGGAATTTTAATATCGAACAACTAACTAAAAACGTGTATGCAACATACAGGATTTGCCTTGTCTCGATCAGACGAGAGTCATTCTAGCGAATGATACGCAAAATAACTATATTCATGCCAACTATGTTAAAATGGCACTCATGGAACCAAAGGTCATTTGCACACAGGTGAAAAACTATTTTATTAATCGAACATGAGCAAGCCTTGGCTCTACAATATAACTTTCGTTAAAGTTCATAAATTTCGGAGCTTAGACCCACTGAATTGTTACAAATGCCATATTATCCCCAAAAAAAGATTATGGAATGATACAACATCCACAGCCTTCCAGAAGAATGAAGAGACTGATTCAAGCTAAAGGCTCTTAGAGCTTGCTTTTCGTCACACTCAATAGTGAGGATGGGGAGGAGTAGGGTGGTGAGCGGGGGGAGAGAGGGGATGAGGAGGGAGGGAAGGAAAGCGAAGGGGGGATGTGTCCGTTATTTGAAGATAACGCTTTCTTCGGGATGATACTGTATTTAACGTTTATGTACAAAACTACTGAATCCGTACAAGATTTCTGCCTTTCGAGGCCTCATATATATGCAAAACGGAACAACTCCTAGGTCCTATTTTAATGCTATTGCTGTTTAATTGGCATCCACGTTTAGCTGAGATAAAAATTCCGTTTGCTTAGCTCAAGTTTAAAATATAATTTTAAAAATGTAACTTGAGTGATTGTTCGAATATGAAAATTATTTCTTAGCTTTACTGCTGCAGTTTTATGCATCTACGTAGATTTTTCAACAGTTGACGAAAGACTCCTTAAACAAGGCACATTTTTTTATAGTATGAATGCCAATTAAAGAAGCAGTAAAAACAACTTCAGAACCTTGAGCGTGAAAAAAGATGAGTAGAAATAATGCCCATATGAGGCAGCGATATTCACGAACATTAGAGATGAGGAGACCTTAGTAGAAACAACTATGTCGCTACAGGGAAGGTTTCAAATAGTACGACTAGCCCGCGAGCATGGCATTATATGCGCAATTCAAGTATTTGGCATACGGATCTGGCATAAGGAAGATCATAACACTTAGAATCGCGTTCGGCTATGAAATCAGTAGAGCAAAAGTTTTACTGTGATCTACGTAGAACTCAACGGCTCTACAGCTGTGAAACTCTTGCGGAGAAAGTGTTGGCTGTACTGAAAAACTTTTCCTCACGAAAATATGCGACTATTTTTGATCACGCTTGAATCTGTGATCGTCTGTCTATATTAAGGGATATGATTCGTTGATATAAGCGAATTTTATCTATACTTAGTCCTGTTTTGGAAAGGCAGATATTCCACAAAAAAAAAAGGCAAATTCCTTACGGTTTCCAAATCATGATTCATCATTTTAAAAATTTATAAAATACATAAAGTTTATAAATTTTTTCACAGGTTCATTTCACAATCCTTGACACTGCTGTTGCCTTCATAGTATGGCTTTTCATTATTAGCACTCTCAGTTTGCTTTTGAAGCGAAAACTCTAGCGCAAAAATCAGAAAACGTGGTGAAAGCCTTAAACACCTATCTGCTTGCAAGCAAGTCAAGTAGCACATGCCATCGAATTGAAAACCATTGAAATTAATGTCCAGCGTTCATTGATTTAGGCACCTCTTGACTCAACAGTACATCAGTTCTACCAAATGATTTTACAAGAGGGTGCAAGAATGATCATAATGCTGTGCAATTTTACTGAATCCGGTCGTAAAATCTGCACACAATATTATCCAGCAAAACCAACCGATCCAACACTAGTTTTCGGCGATATCACTGTCGTTTGCTTGCATGTGAGTTTCGCTCTTCGTTCATTACGGACACCGCCCATTAGTTCTTCGATTCATTATGTGACCTGGACAGTTCCATGCAATTGACATCTAAGGTCACCTTCCACTTGGCCTCTAAGGTCGCCTCTACGTGACTTCTACGGTTATGTAAAGAAAGCAAAAAAATGTTTGCTTCCAGTGGCTAGGGTTCAACCCACACCCCTTCCCCCATTCCCCTCCCCCCCTCTTCCCTCGACTTTCCACTTTTCGGACAGATCTTCACTTAACATTTTAAATCTGTCACTATTTAAAATTTTCATCCTTCACGCATTCTCGACATTTCTGAATTTTCGTCGTTTATTTCTTCCTTTCCCTAATGATGCATCAAGTAAATATTGACACACGAAGTGAGCTGTATAGCCATTCAGCAGACAAAATGAATTAAACCTACAAGTACAACGATCATATGTAACACGCAAAAAAAACCCTTTTTAAGATGCGTCCACCAAGAAAATACCGTTGGACACCTGCCAAATAATTCCAATTTAACTTATTTTTGTGAAAGGTAAAAAAGAGTTGAGGAGTGTTTTTAAAAAATAAATATTGTCTCATTTCGTCCATTATGTTTAGTCAAGCGCTCTACCTGGCGAACCAAAAGTGTGTGTTACTTGGTTGTCCTTAAAATGTAATAAAACGGGCAAGCGGCAAACTGTTCGACATATACACTGGAAAGATTGGCCTGAACATAGCGTACCGGATGTTTCGCTAACCCCGTTGAATATCTTCACTGTTGTTCGCGACTCTAAAGGACCCGTCGTTATACACTGCGTTGACGGTAAGCCATCGAATATCTTAATGGGAAGCGGCTAAATTCCTGTGATACAAGGCCAAACGGCCATATCGTATTCTGTTCATGTTTCGCAATCGAGGAAATTCTTGATCGATAAGTTTTGGTGTTTGTCATTAAATTTAGCTTCCACTGGTTAAACTGTTTTCGCGTGACTTTCTCACCGCTTTAAATTCGACTCGTCGCATCGGTCTGCGTTCGGAAAATTTAAATAGTTATACAGTCCGAAGCGGGCGGGCAGTAGCTCAGTGGTAGAGCTCCCGGTTCATATGCGGGAAGACTTGGGTTCGATTCCCGGTTGCTTACCCGATGGATCGCCAGCAGGCTAACCACCAGGCGTTCAGAAACTGGTCAAAACAATCATGCGTAGACATGGCTGTCAGCTGCATCGATACGGAAACCGATGGAATTACAGCTGCCTTTGCATCCACTCTTTGCATATAATCCCAAAAGGGTTCAGAGGTTCAAATACTCACCAATGAACTAATCAGCGCAGAAGAAAAAAACGAGGAACATAAGAACAGTCTTCGTTTCGGTCTGCTTTGAATCCTTATCAAGTTTTTCTGCATGTATCGCTCGTATTAAATTTCAAAATTGCCGACTTCCTTCATTAGTACCAGCTAGTTACTAATTGGCTAATACCTGATGGAACAGAAAAATAATTTCCACTTATCAATAACGGTTGGCAGGTTGCCACTTTCCAAATTTGGAGTCCTCTTTTAGAAGTTCGAGAGTAGGCATACGACTGCACAATCACATCAACATGGCTATCTGCATCAATTACCTAACAGTACAGCATAGTACAGTACAAATTGCATTTTACTAGAGACAGTGTAGTAGTTGTACTGAAAGCTGTGCACAACGAGAGTATTGCATGAGCGTTAAGGTGTGAGCCGAACGGGTACGATATTGGGGATTGAGTTCATTCTCGAGAAGATGCTTCATGGTGAAGCTAGTGATGACAGTACCGAAATGATTAAAGAGCTTCGCAGACAACGCGCTCTTGCAGTTCGCACTAGCATGGTTAGTTCGAAGTTTATCATCTCCTCAGCATTTCATCAATTTTCGAGAGTCTATTCGTCACTCTCAACCCATCCCTCAGGTTCCTAAACTTTTGCGTTTGCGACTAGTTCTTTCGCCGTGATTGTTAAAATAAACCGAAATGAAGCAAAAATTGGCGTGGAAGACGCCAAAGATCGATTGGTTGATGAGAGGTAAAATAAGATAGTGATTTAAAAAGGGAGGTTTTATTGGACTTTCGAGAGGAGTATTTGTTGTGTTGTCGAGCTAAGTCGAGTGGTGAGCCGAGGCGAAGTTGAAGGTTACACGTTCATTGTCGGTATAACCACCACACGGTAGATGATACAATACAACAAAGACAAATGGTACCAAAGAAGCGCTCCTTATATAGCCTATGGCGTGTGATGTGGCGTAAACTGATTGGCTGGGCGATATGCAAATTTCAGAACTGAAGGCTGCGAAATATTGAATAATTAATGACAAAGTACGTGCGTACCTAACAGTTTTCAAAATGTGAACAGTTGTTTTCCACAGAAATCTACAAAAGAAACGTAGAAAAACACACAAGCATGCAAAAGAACCTCAAAATACAACAATTAAAAAAAGCCAAATCTATAATAAATCATCGCTGTCAAGCCGAAAAAAGTTCGTTTTTGCGCGCAATCACCGATCCAGACGCTTTCAGAATGATATCCAACTTTGAACTGGCAAAGTTTGGACCAAATATTTTCATATGCCACTATCTCCTTCCACGGTAGATATATTCTATGCTGTTTATAACTCATACACAAATGCATGAATCAATTCATACAAGTGTCGCCATAATGTGTTTTGCAAAGCGCAAATTTACGAAAGCGCATAAAAATGATTTCCACTTAGCTGCGAACCGATCTTGGCCTCATTACGATTGGATTTTACTATTTGCTTCCCAGTGACCAAATCGTTGTTATACACACATCTCATGGGGATATTCAAAGGACAAGACTACGTTTTCTTTACCACACAGAAAGTTTAAACGGCACTAACCTGTCATGACAGTAAGACGTCCTCGCATTGTTCCATATTTATAAGCCGGCCGCTGCATGATAATCTGCATGTCCATCACCGTGTGCCACTCCAAAAAAAGCCTGAACGGAATTTTTAGAAAGTTCCTCCTTCGTTCAAATTGGGGTATTTCGGACTCCATGGATGACCTGTCCCACTGGACTAAAGTGACAATCCTCGTTGGAGTAACAAGTCTATTGTGTCTTTCAACAATGTTTTTTAAAACTACCGAAGACATTCATTCATAATTTATCTCCACTCATTATGACCTTCAAATGCCGCATGAGGCCATGAACTGGGATTGGCTGCGAGGACAAGGGAGGGGGGGGGGATGGGGCTGGGTGAGGTGGAGGTGGGCTGACGATTTTTAAGTGGTATGTTGTTATTCATTAAAAAGTTTCTAATTTCTTTGTTTGAGTATCTAATGTAAGCACAGAATTCCAACGACGGCCTTTTAGTCCCTGCTCATGGCTTAAATTTTCCAAACAGTTCAGCAGTGAGAAGTCGTGCTCCGCGTGTGCAGTGGGAAAATTCTATCAGCGACCAACAATAAGCCTCAAAAAAACCACCTATCACAAATGTGGAAACGCCATGAGAGAGACTGGCACCAACCCTGAGTAATTAATTAATTGGAGATGAATCATCAAAATGATGACTCATAATGATCATGCAATTTTTTGCAGCAGTATATTTATATTCACCGTGAAATCATTCAGTATTTGCAAGATAGACAAATAATCGAAATGTCGCAACGTCTACTGGAATTCGTTGACGATTACGATCGATGCTTTAAGAAATACGCTAAGGAAGAAGCTACACCACCATTCCACACCAATGAAGTTAGTTGGGAATTTTTGTGAAAATTTAAAAAAAAAGCATTTTTTTTGCTTTTGGAATGGAAAAGAATTTAATCATGTTTAATTAATTGAATTAGTTAGAAAATACCATTATTCTATTCCACTACATATTGTGAACCGCAAGACGGTTATATTACGAGTATTTTGCTACTTTCTGAACCAAGAGTCCTTTCTTACGAACATGGCAACACTAAGGTAAAATTGAAGTGTTTGTTGTCGTGACACCAACACTTAAATAGACGAATATGAAAGCTAGAGGAGATTCAAGCTGGTTTATACTCAACAGCAGCTAAACTCAAATAGCTGGAGCTTAAGCTAGAGCCAAACTTCAGAGAGGGCCAAGCAGGTGGTTCCTACACTTGCGCCGTTCTTCACCAGTTGCCATGTTTATCAGCGATGATTATGGCGGTGTCCTATCCTGTCGCTCAGTTGAACTAAAGGCGATAAATGCTACTCCATCCCTACTTTTCCATTTTCCCTACCTTGCCCACGATACTAGGTGCCGTCCATGGTGCATAACACAAGGTGGGTCAGGAAAATCAATTATCGTCCCCCTCCTTTCACCTTAAACAATCACTTTAACCTTTATGAAGCTTTGCATAATAATTAAAAACAAAAACAAATATAGTCAAAAACATAAACGCACCAAACTTAATCGACCAACGTTCATTCGTATAATTGTGATGTGCCCGTATAATTGTTGGTTTCGCAGTGAACCAAACTGAATAACTGTATGTGCGCATCGATCAAAAACTGAGTAACCCCAATAATTTAAACTTCACTGGCATCCGTGTGCACGCATGGCACGAAGGCTGGGAAACCAACAAAACCAACTGATTAACCGTATATGCGCCATACATCGAATATAGATAGATCACAACCAGCCAATGTAGGATCCACTTGCAACATTGAAGTCGTTGAAAGGAGTGATTGACGACAGATGGGTATTTCAAATGGATCCTATCAATTCCCTCCCCCCCCCCCCCCCCCCCCCCCCTCGGATGAATTTTGATACACTGAAAATAATTAAGCGGAAATGAAATGATGCCGTCAAGCTGAATTCTCGTAAACGAAATTCGAGCTTTTGTGATGAAAAACCATGAACACCACGAAGCGCAGAAAACATTTCAGAGACTAAATAGAACGATAGCAGTTCTGATTTCGTGAACATATCGCTGAGCCATCAGTAATGCCAAGGCAGCATCACCTGTTTAACCGTGAATCCTCCGCATCTGCTGAAGTGATTTGAGCCATCTTGTGGAGGCGCCGTCCAAGTATCGGATAACGTTTATTCAGTAGGTTACTTATACGCATCACCAGCTTACTTTCGTTTGATATTTCAGCCAAAAGTGGAAATGGACGAAGCGAAGACGGCTTATTTCGCCATGGTCTCTTTCGTTATTTTTTTCTTGAATTTTCTTTTCTTTCTTTATTAATTGCCGACTTTTGGCCATTCTGATGAGAAAGGTCGTCGACTCAATCAAACGTAATTTCAATTCTCGACCGAGTAATTTGTTTTTTCTCAAAATTATGTCCATAGATTTCGAGTTTTCGATATGAACGTTCGAGCAATTCATTATTATTATTTTATTCTTTTTTTCTGGGTGCTGTTCATTCGGTTGCTTTTATGCGATGTGAAAATTGAATGATGATGAAACGTGCAAAACGATATGCACCTGAAGATGGTTGTTTTTTTTTAAATTTTCTAATGTTATGGAAATTATCGTACCTGAGATTATCGCTTTATTATAATTCTCAAGTTCAAAATTTAAAATACCTCTAAAAATTTATTCAGCATTCTACTCTATTGACACTTAATAAACAAGCTAATGGAACGGGAATGTTTAGTTGAGAATTTTTCAAAATGTCGAGTTTTCAGTTCGAAACAGCTGACTACTTCAATGTACCCAAATCGACGTACTGCGATTCGAAGACACAAGTTTCGCCACCCGATCGCGATACGAAGTAACGTTGAATGGATGATTGCAGTCAATCAATGCCTGACAATGTCTACCTGCTCTGTTCATCTTTGATGATGATCAATTAACATTTTAGTTGTCCTCAACGCATGTCACAATTGAATTTTTTTTTGCTTTGAATATGCAAAATAAATGCTTTATTGCAGTTTGGTTCGGCTTCTGTGTACGTCATATTTTTTATAACAAAGATTCCTAGCCGGAAAGCAAAGCTCAAGAGTGAGTGAAATTTGCATACATTTTTATTACGAGTTTTCATCGCTCATCGGTTGCGCTAGATTGGATTTACAATTTAGTTAACTCTTCTAAGTTTGTCATGAATGTCTAGCGTTCTGCAAGAGGCTGTTTTCGATCCTGTTGGGATAATAGTTCGCGAAGGGAGAGGGGGGAGAGAGAGGGGGGAGGGGGCGCGGGGAGGGGGAGGGGAGGAAGGAGCGCCCAGATGAACAAAAAAGCCAGCAAATTCTTAAAAACAACACACACTGTTGCGAGTTTAGAGGCGCAGGGACTTCGACCGATGGTCGCAAGGAATTGTGCAGTATAGAGGATCGGGAAAGCAGTTTGGCCAAGTTAGACGGTCAACTAAATGTCAAGAGAGCACTGCCTAATGTGATCCTTTCCCGGACCATCTGTATTTAACATTCGAGACTGTTTTTGCACTTAATCCCCTCCCCCCTCCTCCCCCATCCCCACCTTGCTCCATCGAAACGATTGACCGCCATGCAAGAACTGACAAGTGCATTTCAAATGATTGGGTAGAGCCCATCGCTGTGACAGTCTATACGAAAGTTTTTTTAGTGTCGCCGGTTTAAGAGAACATTGCAGAATTACGCATACAGATGCCTCAACGTTCCAACGTTAGTGAATTTATCGGGTCGCATGTCGAGAGATTAAGAAGGTCAATAAAATATTTATCAATTTCTCCAACGTTAAGCAATCTTCGGCATGAAATTAAAAACACTGATGGGCATTATAGAAGAGTACAGCAGAAATTGGGTTTGCTGAATGAGTGAGATCATAGCTGTAAAGTTGAATAAATTAAGCTGAAATCAGTTGAAAATTTTGTCGTAATTAGAATTTAAATAAAAAATTTGTAAATTCTGAATGGAAAACAAGACGAGAAAAAAAATTTGTTTATTCATTTTATACATCTGATTAATAGATTATGATTCATGAATGCTGAAGCTCATCATAGTTTGGTGGTTTGTGTCCGAGAAGGTGTGGTTGATTGTCCGAAACGATGGGCGATTCGACGATGAGTCGTAGTGTGGGATTCTTAGCACAACAGGGTGGCGATCGGCGAATGTGTGCGCTATGCAATAGTTCACTTGGTGAAGAGGCTGTTATTGCGATGAATCGACTATGGCATCCAGAACATTTCCGATGCCATGCATGCAATGCGCCCATTAAACAGACTTATCAGGTAAATATCTTATTGAATTTTCGGAAGACAAAACGGATGAGAAAGGAAGAAGAGAAGAATGATATAGTCGATTTTTGTGGTCACAAAGAGGAGAAATTGCAGTAAATTTAGTTGGCCGTCCATGATCTTATCTATAATTAAGCGCTTGCAGGTGGCCGATGATAATGCGTATTGCGTGCAATGCTACTCGAAAAAATACAACCCAAAATGCCATGGTAATCTTTCATTATCTGTTTCATGCAATCCACGACTAAATTCTTTTTATTTTTTGAAGGTTACTATTGCCGATAAAACTTGACATATCATAAAAGGAGTGAAGGGCATAAGTGTTGCCTACGGCTAAGAATATAGAATAGCCAGGTAGGTAATTTGGATATACCATCCAGGTGGGAAATGTAAATAATTTAACATTTTAGAGGAATCACAGTAAGTAGTTAGGTAAGACGCCAGGCATGTCACCTTTGAGCTACTAATCCTTTAGCGTTCGCAACTGAAATGATTATCGCATTTCACCCGTTTCCTGTTGCATTACGATGCTTTGAGCGTGCTGCGATTAATAATGGTTGAGAGAAAGAACGAAATGTGGAACGTTAGCGTGTCAAATAGGTAGCAGTCGTTCCTTTGCAAGATCGCCGATAGGCTGGGACTGTAAGCCTTCTCGACACCCATTCCACTATTCGGGTTCTTCCCTCTCCTCTTTCTAACAGTAGGAATTTTAGTGTTTTGATCATACTCTAATGAGGATGGTACTGCATTGAAATACCTGAACTTAACTACAGGTTGGTCAAGTGGCACTCTTCTTTCACCTAAATGGCAGTTTCTGATTTTCGGATTTGATCAAAAACCCGTTTTTTTGCGCTTCGCTAGATTCGCATTTGAAAGATATGCTTTAGTAGCTCCGGACCTCCGTTTGAGCTCCGGAGCTACTAAAGTTACAAAATTTGGTATGTAGAGTCGACGCTGAAGGGCCACCTCTCACATCCATTTTTTCGGCGACTGATCGAGCCCAACGGAAGTTAAAGTGTAGTCTAGAACTTCGTATGTTTTATTGCAAGTTATCGGGTTGCATACTTCATTAGGTGGGTCTCAGAGAAGCGAATCTTTGGTAGACTCGTACAAAGAATCCAGTAGCTAGAGCTAAATATGAGGTCTCATTATTTATGGACAGTTTAAGAAACGTGGTGATGTCACGGAAGAAAGGAACAATCAAAGCGCATATCTTGTAAGCACAAGGCATACCTTTAGCGCACCTTCCCAATTGTTTAATGACAAGGTTTCATAAACGTCTTAGCCTCAGATTTAGTTGAACGCCCTATACTTTGCTTGGCTTCCACTTCCTTCTTGTCTTGCTTCTAGCGCGCATAATGCAGATATAGCCAAAGTAGGTCAACGATGCGTGCTGAATTTGAAGCGATCACCTTATTTAGGGTTGTACATCCTCTGGTCCTAGTCGTTTGCATTCGCTGGTTGGTCTGTGTAAGAAACAAAGAACACACAACATGAGAGGATTCACTAGTTCGTGTCATGCAAATTTTGCAAGTAAGTAATAAAATTCACATGTATCCTCTGCATTAAGTCGTTGAATTCCTTAGTGCGGACGGACGGTCGTGTCAGTTGCCATCGGTTCCTGCGGTCGGAGTGAGATCAAGTTCATGTTTAAGGTTGTGGAGAGGTTCTAATCGATTCGTGTCTGATAGCACTCGACAAACATTGGCATCCGCGTTGTTTCACATGTGCTGGTTGTAAACAGCCTCTACCCAACGGTGAACACTACCTGGTCGACAATTTGCCGTACGATCGCGATTGCCACTGGGAGAGAAGACTTGATAAGCGCATCCGGGCCACTCAGGCCACTCACAATCGTGAAATCGGCGACCGCTAAACTTTGTCCAGTTCAGAGCGTCGATCTTATTTGCTCCGTTATCTACACTTCGCTCCCCGTTCCCCGTTCTCTGTTCTCCTATTTGTTCCGTCTTCTGCTCCCCTCCTTATTCATCTTCTTTGCGTCACTCTTTCCATCGTTTTCTTCCCATGTGATTAAACACCATTTCCCAAGCCGATATACCAGTCGCGTTATATATGACGTCTATAACGTGTTGAGGTCGCGAACATTTGCGAACTATCTGATTAGCCATTGAGGCTCTGGGATCATAACAGATACAATGGGTTCTGACCATACTTTGGCGACTCGTCGAGTATTTTCTAGGCTAACTGTACGATAGCCTAACAGTCACCAAATCCGACCTTAACAAGTTCGACTTCAAAAACAGTCGTCCTCGAATTCTGACCAATATCTCAATTTTACTGAATTGTTGTGTTTTCGTTTGTCATTTATGCTATAAACGTTCGGCTATGGGTTTTGATGCGTAAATCACAACGACAGTGCTTCACACCGTATGGTCTCGAATATCACCACCCTACTCCGGCGTGGTCCTCGCCTTGAATGAACCTACCCCTCAAAAACACGGAGAAAACACCCCCCCCCCCCCCCCGAATAACCCCTTTCCATCGAAACACATTACTTTCTAACAAAGCAGAGGCTAAACAAACCCTGCTCAAACCAGTCCTACTCCTCCCTCCTTTCAAGGAAACTGGAAACTTTACAGCCGCCAACATTTTTATTTGATGCAATGCGGTAGATGAGATATGACACATTTCTTCCTCGGTAGCGTGAACAAGCTACACATGTGCAACAACTAAATAAATGATTGGCACATGCCAAGGTTGTTCGACACATAACCAAATATACTCATGCGTAGTAGGCTTTCAAGGTTCAGGAGGAGGTGAATGATCTGCAAGGGCAGATTTCGGATCTGAAGGGGAAATATGGTTATAAAATGATCCAGCCGGTGGAGATCCCTTCAGGAAAGAAGGCGAACTGTTATGTTTCTGTTATGATTTTTTAGAACTTTCAAAATATATGCATTGCATGGTGTAACATTTATTTTAAGTAAATGCCAGAGGCCGTCACGCGCAAAAACGCGATCCAGTCCTTACGTTCATTATTGCATGCGAGGTTCCGAACCCCTTCAACTCATCAGATTTGCGTCCCTCCTCCCCCCCCCCCCCCAACA
>JPKZ01000480.1:42958-67290 GCA_000803305.1 Toxocara canis
AATAAAAACTCTGCTTCGTTTGTTTGCGTCGTTATCAGGAAGTTAATCCTGTCAACTATTTAGTTCGCAAACGATCGCTACATGTCAAATCTTCGACTATTTACGCACGCAACAATTTCCGCCCCGACCCGGGAATTAAAAAAAATTATGGCAGCTAAAAAAAGTCTACGAGGCAGCTGACACTTTAACATGTGTTTCGCAAATCGTTTAGTGATAAATGAATGACTCAGTTGCAAATTGAATGTAACTTTTTCTTTTTGTCCGGAAAATAACTTTCCAGTCACTTCACCCGAAGGACAGCGATAAGGAGGACATAATGCACCTCAACGATCGCAATTATAACGGAATCAGAGCATCCATGATGCAGATGCCGAAATGTAGCAGTTTCTCATTCACACATTTATCTACCGTGCCTACCGACCACACGACTTTGTGTTCGTTACAATACTGCAATCGTTAGAGTACTTTGCTACATGGTTTCATCAACCATCCTTCGTCCTAGCTTCTCTGGGACATCATCCTTGTCGGATGATTCTTAAGTGAAACACCGTTCTCATCAAACTAGTATGATGCGGTAAGACAAATATGACAAACAGTCGAACAGCTCCACTTCTCCTCATTCTTTACCGGCAGGACCGGTGCGACTTATGTCACTTCAGCCCAATTGCCGGCACCCTTTGTTTTCAATCCCCATACAGCGATGTTCCGGTCGCGTCGATAAACAACTGCTTCATTGGCGAAAACAGCTTACAGTATTTGTGATGAATGGAGGAAAGCTAAAGAAAAAAAAACAAACAAACTGCTTAACATCTTCATCAATTTCAAAGATTACAGGAAATCAAGGATAGAATAAAAAAGCCAACAGTGGGCCAAGCGCACACAAAAAAAGAAAGGCGAAAAGCGCGATTTGTTATATTAGGAGATGACGCATGACAGTGACGCCACAGCACACAGCGAAAGGCAAAACGCGTTTAGTAGAACAAAACGAAAAACAAATTCCATCCATTATATGAGCCAATACCAAGGTATAATACACATACTTATACACCATACTACCCTCCCTTCCCAAGTCCCATCTGCCGACAAATTCCGATCTTATTCACAGAAGCAATTTATATAGTTACGACTCGTCCACAATTTCACACAGCCACAATATTTTTGTACGTCACCAAGAACCGTTGTACTCCAGATCGCTCACAAATGAACAGTGTGCACGGCTACAAAAAGGAACCGCGCGTGATATGATCATCCTCTACCAAATAAACAAAATTCCCCGTTCTAAAATTACTAAACTAAAAGTCCCCCCCCTCCCTTCCCCCCAAATTTCACAAAGAAACACAACGGCCGCTTGCCATTATCGCTTTCAGTTTTCATCGTTATCATAGGTTCCAAAGAAAACCACCCTAAACTACCATTAAAATTGGAAAAAAGCAAAAACTATTACCATATCGCACTCCAAATCTCAGTCATCACACTTCCCGGATCGCTATACCTTACTCGTTGTCTTGTCCGTTAAATATTCTGTTAGCACCGAACCACGAGATATATATGTTAAGCAGCAGAAAAGCGGAACACCTTCTAGTCAAACAATGACGACAAATATAGAAATCAAGAAGTCAAACTGACTGGTTTGATGGAAACAAAATGACTTAAATAGAGTAAGTGAAAGAAAAAATAGGCGTCAAGCTAATAAACACAGCAACTGTTAAAATAAAAATAAAAATTTCCAACATTCCACAGTCGTTTGCGGACAAACGCAATACCACCAGATAATATGTGCCTCCCTCCCCTCTCCCCTCCTCCTCTCCCCACTGAAAACAATTCGTCCCTCCCCATACTCTGCATTCGCATCACTCCTAATAAAAAAATTCTCATTCACTTCAACCAAACCAACAATGACAAAAACATTAAAATCCTCTTACAAAAAAAAAATGCTACCACCAGCTACTGTAACACAGCACCTACCTTAACACTACCCCACGCCACCATAACAGCATTCAGCCCATCTATAAATCTCTTACTCATTTAACATCGAATATTGAAACAAATATTTTTCTAAAATCTCTACATACCCTCCCACCTTCATTTCCCGCTTCTTTTCGTCGACCATTTTCAACCTTCAACTTCGGATAGTCACTTAGCCTTTCTCTCTGTTCTCTTCTAAGCCTATAAAAAATGGCGCAACCCCATGCGCTGACGGACAATGTACGCTTTGTTGACCACCATTCCGTATCAATATACATCAAACAAATGAGGATGTTCCTCGAAAAAATTTTTTGTGTCGAATAAGGCGGAAATCGAATAATAAAAACAAATGAAATATACTGTCGATAAGCACTGGTTGCATAAATGTACAACACAGCCAATAATGGGCCGTCATCTTGGTGTCAAAATCGTCTAGAAGTTCATTTGCATAATAAATGGGAGTGATGCCGGTTGATCATCAGAAGCTTTCACTCCATACTTAAATGCATTCTTACAACCGAACTACTTTTAATAAATCATGCAAATAAATCCCTTAATGATTCTGATCTCGGGCGGTCCATCACCTTAGCAGACCCATGAAGTGGATATGCTCAAAATGCAGTTATGGTAAGACGTTCTAGGGCCTGAATGCCCTACAATACCACTCACGTATATAATATATAACTCAGTGCGGAAACCCTAGAAGAACTCGCGCTAACATTACCAGACCAACACTCTTTCCCTACTCTTCCCATCCCTGCCCAATCCCTTGAGCAAATAACGAAAAAGAACCAACCGGTCTGCCTCTAATGAGCATTAGGTGGGTATCTCGCAGTTTCTCCAAAGAACGAGAAAAAAGTTTACTCACTTTCATTCTCCCGCTGCTTCCCGATTCACTCCCCCCCCCTCCCTCCTCCCGGTGAGCAGTTCACCAGAAATAACAGATAAGCAAAGGGAAAGTTAATTAGCGCTGTTCCGTGGGCTGCCCGCAGCTGTTGCTTCATTACCATTCGCTCCCGCACCCATCAACTGCACTGGCGGTGAATGCAGTGGCTGCATATGCTGAAAGCATCTCAACCAGTACTCTCCACCGTAGCTTAATTAGTAAACACGCCAGCCCGTAATTCTACGATACAGGGTACAAGTCACATCATTAGTCGCACATTCCGCCCAATCACTAATGCATAACTTCACGAAATTTTGCTCACAACTGCATCCTGTTCATGAAAATGATTTTAGAGCAATTTTTATCCCTCCTAGAGGCAAAAAATCTGAATAACCCCAGTGAACAAAAGATCGAACTAAACTGAAAAAGAGAACACTTGTTCGACTGGAGGGCAAAAAAAGTTACATGAATATCGCGTCAAACCGATGTGATAAACGCGCTAGACTTGATCGAAATTGAAATTCACAATAAACATTGCTGCAGTTCGTCGATTCGGAAAAAACTTTTTGCTAATTTTGCTAAAGCTTAAAATAACGCAACAATACTTCCTGTGCAGGCGAGTGAAAACGTAATCCCCAAGCAGGCTAGAATCCAGGTCTTTCCGCTTGCTGGGTCAATTCGGGTTGAGAGCGCAAAAAAAAGCGGAGGACGTTCGAACCCCGCCTGTGTAAGACGTTTTAGCTGTCCCAAGCATAGCCTTGTCAATGACTTTGAATAAGACCAAAAAAATAGGTTCAAACACCCCTTTAAAACGATTTACTGTCCACCAATTTCAGTCGAACTTTAAGAGCTAATATATCGTATCTAGCAGCTATGAAACAGCAGTGAATCATACACGCATTCTGCAGCTGTGATTCACATCAAAACTAAACATACATATTTCCCATCGCCTTCATCTGCTTACTTACTACCAAAGAAAATGAAGCTTGCTCGAATTACCAGCTCATCTTTTTCGACTCTTGGCTACACCTTAGTCCACAAAACCGATGACAGTTCATGGATGATTTGCTTTCTTGGAAGAAGTGGAAAAATGGAAAAAGATGTATGACAGGAACTGACGAAGAGCTGTGGTTCAAATCAATAACCCTCATTTCCGCAATCCTGAGTATGCCAGTGAGCTCATCTATTGTAAGAAATCATAAAAACGTCATAACAAAAGTTTTCAATAAAACTGATGATGTACGATCAGTCGCAAGCATAAAAAGAGATACAAGCTGTCCACCGCTTTTCAGATAGTCAGCCTCAGAACAGCCCAGCGTTTCTTATTAAGCTAGCGTGGTACTATCAAAGAAACGAACCTGATTAGCAAGCTGATGGGCCAAATGTACGCCACCAACGCCCAGAAGAAGCTGTTGATGAGCCAAATGCGCCGCACCAAACGCACCCATCTGTCCACCTGCTGCGCCTCCCGCTGGCATATTTAGCTGAAGTGGTGCTGGCTGAAAAAATTCCATACCGAGATGCAAATAATAAAATTTTGTCAGCATAAACCAAAACAAATGTATGCAAGTTAGCTGACAAAAATTAAACCATCTGACAAAGCAGAGAAAACTACAGAAAAACCCAACCACACTACCGCCCCCTCTCCCATCTCCTCTGGTTGGGGGTGTCCGCCGTAAGACTGAACTGGAATAATGTGAAACGGGGAAAGAAACGGTTTCAAAAACGGAAGAAAAAAAGGAAATGAGGTCATGGATCTATGCAGTTGAAAGCCGGGGTCAAAACCAAGTGCAGGAAACCCGAAGTAATAAAATTCGCCTATGACGAACACTGACATCGTGCATGGCACATTCGAGAGACGAAGTGATAAGGAACTAGAGCATTCCAGGCGCTGGAGGGATCAAACGAAAGAAAAAGATCTTGTACACGGCTTAAGGAAGACTGGCCAGAAATCGACGCTAATGAAGTAAGGCTCTGACTAACGTCGGTAGCAGAAACCATCTAGCTGATCAAACAATTCACTAAGTCCAACTTAAAGGCAGCGATTCACTCTTTCGATTACAATGACGAATGGTTGGAACAAAGATGTCGGGCAGCGGAGATCTATTCCGACGAACCATTTACCGCCTCAACTACTCACCGCTTCCTGCCGAAAAATCACCGTTCTCGTTTTTTTCTCACAAAAAAAGCTGTAACCTAGACCATTAGTGAGCTTTCCTTTACAGTCTCCAGATTTTTTAGAGTAATTCTCAAATGGCTCAGTTTGCTATCTCAAATTCCACATAATTTCCTTTTTCTCCATCCTCTTTTTTCAAGTTTCCTCTTTGCACAACATTTTTTTTTGCGCCATTTATGATCACCGATCGAAATCGAGCAATGACTCTCTTTGTACGATTGAGATGGGAGGATGTGGTGATAGCACGATATCCCTTATCCATGTCCACATCCATGTCCCCTATCCCGGTATATACTTTGTTTGATCAAATTATACTTGGGCTCGGTTTCGCATATGCGGCCGCCTTCATTTCCACCTTCCCTCATCCCTACCCACCCCATCCCCCTCCCCCTTCATTACAATCTTTCGTTTTCCATTCCCTTCCTCTCTTTATAAGCTTGGCTAGCACACTCAACTCTTCAAACGAACAAACCTGGGGCAGAGGATCGCTGGCAGCACTGGCTAGGCTCGGATTAGACTTGCTCTTTACAATTGGGCACGCGAAGTCAACATGCCTTGATCGGGCCTCTTCCTTCTCCCACGAACAGTGGACAAATGGCCGCTGCACGTAGTTGTAGATCACTAAAATTATACATCTGCATTACTTCGAATGAAGCCCTTCGAGTTCAGTTATCCGTACGAACTATGTTCGACGAGGAGACAAAGTATAAACCATTAAAATTACAAGTTCTGCTCAGTTATGAAGCTCCAATAAACAGATTTTTCAAATAAAGCATCCATTCCCAAGGGGTTATGAATTCGTCGAATTTAGAAGCCCATAAAAATGTGAAGTGGTTAGAAAATTTACTGTCAAAACGGTAAGCAGTCATGGCGGTTCCATGTCGCTCTATGCCTTAAAAAAGCGCATTGCGATCGTTTTTAAAAAAATATTTCACTTTGTGCAAACGGAAATCACGCATTCAAACGTTATAGCAACTTGAACTCGTGAGTATCTGCCCATATGGTGGTAATTTTTTCCCAATATACCTTGCGTTACATTTTGTACTAAAATCTAGTTTCTAAACCCTGTTTTCCTAAACCCAGAATTATAATGAAACCCCCAAGTATAATGCGGGCGATGCGTCGAAATGATCGCAAAAGAGACATGCCTTCTGCTTTATTGAACCGTCGCTTGATTTTCTCCTTGTGTGTGGGATAGCCTTCCATACCGAGTCGTATCTTTTTCAATCCTCGCTCTTTTAGCACCTGAATTAATTAGTTGCCAAAAATGCGTTTAGAACAACTGCAATATTGACTGATACAGCTGAACAGTACGGCAAAAATTAACTATGACCTTAGCTTCCAAAACCACGAATCTCATAACGGGATGAAGTGGTACGAGCCCTTCCTTCAATATATCGAAAGAGCATAGTATTTATAGAATAAGGATCAAGTTCAACTGCACCTTTTAAATTCACAATAGTACCATAATACTACTCTGCTGACTAAACTGCATCTGCTTGATTCGATTAATAGAGCTTGATAAAAAAGCTGAAAAACTCTTCTTTGTCCAAAGCATGGAACTATTCGTTGAAAACGTTCCACTCCTAATCGGAAGCGACAAGTATAGGTCCGCACATTCCCCATTCGTATTATTTTCTCTACTGGGATAATAAACAAACGCCAATAAGGTTATAAAAAACAAGTATGAAGGAAAAAATGAAACAAAATCAAAAAAAAAAAAAACGTATTACGAAAACGTCGAGCTACCTGTTTAGCAACATCTCTATTCTCGGCATATTTGAAGAATCGATACAGATGAGTACTGTATACAACCTGTGTGGTATCCTCGCCCATCTGTGGAGGATAGAGCTCATCCCAGTCAACAACGTCATCATCCAAAAGCACTACGATATGGCATTCACGGTCACCGTGCTGCAAAACAAAGCTCACCTCATTATTCCTCTATAAAGTAGCGGCAAATATCGTGTACCTACAAATGCAGCAGTGCCTTTCAATAAAGGCAACCCCCTAATGCAGCACTACCTGCCAAAAAGTGTTCACACCGCCGCACAACTCCCGCAACCCCCGTCCTCGGATATGGTCTCTCCTCAAGCTTAACACTACTTCAATTTGCAACTTCACAAAAGCTTTGCTTCAATCCAGCCCTTTCTCGAATTTAGTCATTCTGGTTGCGGGCACTACTTCTCATAATTCTTTCCTTAATTACGCTTCTCCTATCTTGCGAGCGGAAATGTACATTCCAGGGAATTGAATTCGGGAGACAGAACGCCAACTAAAATATGACTTTTGTTAAGAACATTGCGTCAAAAACCGTAAACAAAATCACGACATTACCAGCGAGCAGTCCACCAACTTCAGGCAGGCACGACATTATGAACATCAAGCATGCTTCAACCTGCGACCTTTACTCCCTCCGTGAGCAATGCAGACCAATATTTCGATTATTTATTCTTACCAAATTGCAAAATATTACGCCAAATGGCCGGGGGGGGGATGTGGAAAGGGGGCAAAACTGCAATTCTAAAACTAAATATAAATCTTGAGAAAAAATTATAATTGCAAGAACCAAAGTTATTCTCAGCTATAACCACACGTAGATTTTGCTCTTTAACAGCGACGTTAAGATCTGCGTGACCTGGAGTGAGCATTTCTCGCACCACGACATGACTACCTTTAGGCCGGCAACGCCGGTTACTCGTTTACGACCGCTTTCGTAAACCGCATCTGATGAGCACAACGTCTGTGCCCCAGCAATTTTTTAGTGGTTCATAAGAACCTAGGCACAAATAAGCAACGCCTTTCCAGCATCTTCGAAAACTGTGTGTATATGGTTAGTGTGAATTAGTTAGCGACTTATAATTTGCTCTCGACTAATATTGGACGTTTCAAAAGTACTATCGCACCTACTGTAGAATAACTACTTATTTTGGTGAATACAGGTCACCTTTGAAAAGAATCCCTCTTAAATAAAAGTTCCTCTTCGAATAGGGCTGTCTTCTATATAAATTTTCTCGCAGAAGAAAAAATTTGGAAACAATGTCTCCACCTATACGGCCTTATACTGTCTCTGGATTTTCCGCAGGAAGAAATTCCTTTGACATAAAACAGTCGTCTCATATCATGTTGCGAGTAATATGAACCCCTTCCGAATAAAATCTTTGCCTCGAACAGAAATACCCTCCTCGACGACTGCGAAATATTGAGTCCCTTTTACTATAAAGGAAATATGGCATTTCAATTCAATTAGTAAGTATCTTTAGGACTGCATGGCAAGGGTATAACTTGTCATTACCTCAGTGCTGGCGACCATTTGTGGCAATATGATATCCTCAAGAAATTCGGTGAACTGTTGCCTTGCACCCTCATTGCTGAGCTCATGAAGGAACGAACGCAGATTCTGACAGCGAACCGTTTGCGCATTAAATGGAATCAGCAGATAGTCGCATGCCTCGCGTAGCTCACTTGCTGACACTGATGGCGGACACCTCATTTTGCCCGTTTGATAGTACTCCTTAACACAAACAACTATTTTACATTAAAGCAATATCAGCGCAAGATACAGTAAACGGAAAGTTCCCAAAAATGCTCAAGTTCATTTGACTGCAGTAAAACAAAACAATCGACACTGAAGAATGAGACTGATGCCCCCAAATGTGGCGGATGAACTAGGAGAGGGAGGGAGGGAGGGGAGGGGAGTGGAAAGGCATCTGCTTGGAGGCGTTTGACTACTGCAAACGGCTGTTAGCACCGATACAGCAGCCTTTGGCTATCGGCTACTTACGAAGCCCTTGGTCAATGTTTTCAGTCGAAAGGCAATCTCTGATGTCTTCCCTTTCGTACTAAATTAAAATAATGCTGCCGATACGCGACCCTGGACTTACTAATTCTCAATCTTTAAAATCGGTAGTATGAAATGTTCTTTAGTTTTCTGTGTTCAGTATTCTCATTAATTGTTGTGATCGATAATGAATTTTTCTGATGAATAAAATTCCCTTTTTAGAGTGAATGAATGACAGATATGCACAAAAGTTCCATGTCACAAAGCAATAACGGATGAGTGATAAGATGATTCAAATACAATCTGCACCTGAGTGAAACACATGTGACGAGAAGAGGCCCCATATCAGAGGAAATACAGCACGCTCTTTGTCGTATCATTGACCAGCATCATCCTTCCCCCTCGGATCGTGATGACTACCCCCACTTAAAGCCGCTTTCTTTTTCAACCTTGCCACATCCAACTTAAAACGATGATACATAATGTGCTTACAAGAATAGCCTTGAAGCATGCAGCTGAGAGTCCTTCGGCCACTTCGTATTCGTTGTGCTCGTTTGGACGCACCAGTTCTGCACCCTCATGACCTTGATTTCTCACACTGAACATACGACCAAGCATTGTATCCGGCTTAGCAGTCAACATCGCTGGATCGATCAAGAAACGCGTATTCTCCACTACTAGTGTCACACGCTCACCTAAACAAAGCAACGATTTCACGGCGCTATTAATATCCGATGGAAGAATGAAACAAATATAGAAATTATTGAAAACCTGAATATTTAACTTCAATACTTTAGATAAAAGTGCCATTATCCGTCAGACTATGTTCCCCTCATTCACTCCGAGCTCGATCACTGTATACACAACAAGAGAAGCCGAAAATGAAAGAAATACACGACCAAACAATAATAACAACCATAATGAGGGTAACAACCTTATTTCACAGAAGAAAAGCAATCGAATAAAAACGAATCTGAGTAAAAATGAATATGTCTACTGGAGAAATGCTAACCGTTCTCCGATCTGCTGATATCAACAGTCTGCATGGCAGATCGTTGCGAAGAGGATGCAACTGCCGCAAGTAAAGATTCATGTTGAGCACTGCCCAAAGACATCGAACGCTGACTCCGGTATGGATCCTTAAAATAAACAAACATTATTGCAGCACTGCACTGCTTCTCATAAAGCACTGGAAAGTTGTGCGACTAATGGGTGACATAAGCGACTAGCCGGAAGCTAAAGGGGAAGTCGGAGTCTTACCAGAAGCAGCCTCGATCGGTTCGGAATAAAGCGAAGGAAAAATTCGATAGATTTTGGTGTTGTACAAATTAGAAGCACCTTGAACGAATGAAACATGTAAACGACAGTTTTTTAAAAATCATCTAATTCATAAATCGTTTATCATTCTCACTGAGATGCTTAGCAGATCACCAGCTCAACTAATTTCCTTGGCTTCTCCTTCCTCTACTTTCCAGCCCTCTAAGGGAAATCCAAATCCCGTAAATCCCCCATCTTTTCGGCAAACCTCCCTTCCAGTTCAGGTTGCTCTTTCCCTCTCTCCAAGCAAAGCGTCTTCCGACTCATTTATCTCCCCCTTCCTCACCGCAAACAACTCTACACATTTTGTCCAGCCCTCTTTCGAAAACTGCTCCGAACCTAGCATTAACATGAGACATAACGTGTTTTTCTGCTGTGAAATAAACCACTAAATGAAGATCAACGGATACTTTTTTGTTATTGGTCTGTTTCAGAGCAGGTGGTAGTGGAGGAGTTGGCTGCGAGGCGCGGGCATGGTCAGCGCTTGCAGCGCTGCGCGACGGTGATTCAGATGGCGACGTGTTGGTGGACGACGAAGAGACAGCACCGCTGCTATGCAAACACGATTTACGTCCCGATTCTGTGCCTGAAATATCATTGTTCAGCCAACTGTAATTCCATAAAATGACACATCATACAGATGACTTTTACAGGGTAATTTCGCAAAATGACACATCACACAGATGATTTTTATGGGGATAGAGGGTGTGGAAAAGAGACTGATGACTTTTGGTGTTCAGATGCAGAATTTTAGCAAACAATCGAACTCTTCGGACAAAAAAGAATTCTCTAATGAAGATAAAAATCTGTTATTTATACACTGAATAAAGAATATAGCTGTAATTTCTGTAATATTAAAACGAAGGTTTTTCAGCAATTCTCGGATAATGAAAGCTAAAACAAATAAGTTCCCAAGCTAGCAGGCGCCATCGACCGCTGCCTGTTAATGAATGCATTATGCCTTGCAATATAAATTATCACTAATAACTAATTATATGAGCTGAGCCATACTATGTTATGCATTCATTCGTTACATGATACATCCGCATATCACAGATATCACTCATAACAAAAAAAAACGATGACGTTGCAAATCTTTTCTCATCATTGTATCTTTCCTAGGTCAAAAAAAAGCAAAAATGAGATTTCTATCCAAACCCATAGGAGGGAATCCGTGCAGAAGTTAGGAAAGCTAACGGTGAAATATGAGAAGAAAGAAAGAAATTCTCAGATGGAATGAGAAATAGCTGGGCGATGAGAACGGGGACGGAACGGAATCAGCGACACAAAAGAAAACTAGCAGAACGGAAAGTATTCAAGAAAACATTAAAGACCCGCCCTCCTTCCTCCTCCTTCATTTATTGCCAACGATCTAAAAAGTTTCTCTTCTCTTGTCAACACCGAAAAAGAAAAACGTTCCCGTCCCCTGATTCTGATTTTGTATAAGCGAAACTGAGAAGGTGACTCTGACGATGTTAACCCATTCTTCTCTCCCCCACCTAACAACAGACACTCTAAATTGATCTTTCATCTTGTCCATATGTGTGCAAATTAGGTCGCCGCCGACAATAAGTCAAGCGGCTGGCACGAAGCCCTCAAAAACAAAACGCGCAGTTGCCAGTAGCATGCCCCGCTGCTAGCTTTCTTTCTTGTCTCCCATCGATTTGCACTCTTTTTGAAGACAAGCGACGCCGCGCTGCCTAATGCATCTGCAAAGCGGCACTAAATTATGTACGCTACACTGCTTATGCAACATGCATGTAACGCTCACCAATAATTTCAACGCCTTGATGGCTCTGCACCATCAACTTTGGTTCACACGATTCACTCTTCGTCGCCAGCAAAAGATTTCGTAATTGAATCTTCGACGGATCGCAAATATTAACCAAAAACTCAATACTAGTGCGTTCTGTTTACACTGCTTTAAAAAAAATCAACCCTTCGTATTTAAATTGCTCCATCTAAATTTGTCCTAATCTGGAATGTTTATCGCTTCATAAACGACCTTAGCAGTTACTATACAGTAGACTGCACAACCCAACAAGCAGAAAGCATGCTGGCACGAGTAAAGCAGCAATTCTGGAGTACACCTTCAAAACATTTCCTCAGATGGGCTTCGGAAGCTCACAGAAAACGTCTCATACCTACTGAATAGATATACCGCCCAGACGATTTGAATTTATGACAATCATTCCACCCAACACTTTTGTCGCCACTTGCAACATCTGACGCTGTCAGACTCAATTCAGAGCGCAAACGGTTAGCTGCTACAGTCGGTACCCTAATTCGGGCTGTAAATATCTTTATGGCACCTGGGTGGCAAAACAGTTGCGTAGGTTCGAGCCGGATCGCTCGAAATGTCAACATATCTGGCTCTACACTTCGTTCACCGTTTTCGCTTCGAATTCACAGTTTTAAAAACTTCGCAAAATTAGTTTTCACAGATGGCTGGGGAACGACACTGCATCATCTCATGTTCGCTGTTGTGGAACACTGGCGAGCATGAGGTGATATCTTGTTCACAAAATTAGTTTTCACAGATGGCTGGGGAACGACACTGCATCATCTCATGTTCGCTGTTGTGGAACACTGGCGAGCATGAGGTGATATCTTGTTCACAAAATTAGTTTTCACAGATGGCTGGGGAACGACACTGCATCATCTCATGTTCGCTGTTGTGGAACACTGGCGAGCATGAGGTGATATCTTGTTCACAAAATTAGTTTTCACAGATGGCTGGGGAACGACACTGCATCATCTCATGTTCGCTGTTGTGGAACACTGGCGAGCATGAGGTGATATCTTGTTCACAAAATTAGTTTTCACAGATGGCTGGGGAACGACACTGCATCATCTCATGTTCGCTGTTGTGGAACACTGGCGAGCATGAGGTGATATCTTGTTCACAAAATTAGTTTTCACAGATGGCTGGGGAACGACACTGCATCATCTCATGTTCGCTGTTGTGGAACACTGGCGAGCATGAGGTGATATCTTGTTCACAAAATTAGTTTTCACAGATGGCTGGGGAACGACACTGCATCATCTCATGTTCGCTGTTGTGGAACACTGGCGAGCATGAGGTGATATCTTGTTCACAAAATTAGTTTTCACAGATGGCTGGGGAACGACACTGCATCATCTCATGTTCGCTGTTGTGGAACACTGGCGAGCATGAGGTGATATCTTGTTCACAAAATTAGTTTTCACAGATGGCTGGGGAACGACACTGCATCATCTCATGTTCGCTGTTGTGGAACACTGGCGAGCATGAGGTGATATCTTGTTCACAAAATTAGTTTTCACAGATGGCTGGGGAACGACACTGCATCATCTCATGTTCGCTGTTGTGGAACACTGGCGAGCATGAGGTGATATCTTGTTCACAAAATTAGTTTTCACAGATGGCTGGGGAACGACACTGCATCATCTCATGTTCGCTGTTGTGGAACACTGGCGAGCATGAGGTGATATCTTGTTCACAAAATTAGTTTTCACAGATGGCTGGGGAACGACACTGCATCATCTCATGTTCGCTGTTGTGGAACACTGGCGAGCATGAGGTGATATCTTGTTCACAAAGCCCAGACCTTGGACGCTCTTAAGTCTCATAAACAAAAAAAAAAAACACCTGGAAACGAGGTCCATATAGAGGGGAATGGAGCAGGCGTCACGTATGGAATCGTATAGACGGCCCACATACAAGAGGAAGTATTACAAATTAAGTCGTACAGGGGGCTTCGACCCTAAATGAAAGTGAGAGGTTGGGAAAGAAGAAGGAAAGGAACAAGGAAGTGCAGTCCATCATGAATCCAAGATTATGGGAAGAAATTTTGATGAGTGGTGGAAGGCGTTAGACGACACTGAAACGAACAAGTAAAAATAAACAAACCGGTCAGGAAAGGACTGGTAGATGATGGAATTTTGCTTGCAGCACGGCCACCGCTTCCTTTCGACGTGCTCAAAGCAGACGGACGGCTCTTCGAGGAAAAACACCACGAAACCTTTAAAAAAAACATTTCAAAACTCCTATTTTCAACACATTTTTTGGTTGCAGTTATATGCTGTCGCTAAACAAAAATCAGTCACTAAACAAAAATCACCGGAAATTCGTACGAGTCGACTGCAAGAAAATCTAACGTATTATATTGTTTCGACGTCTCCATATGTAAGACATAAAAATACTTTATTGTGGCGTTCCTAAGTTCACCTGGTGATGGCATACTAACAAGACATCAGCATCCTGCATATCTTCTGAAGATGCGCGGTTAGGCGGGAAATGAGTTTAGGAAAATTAAGAGAAAGCAGCGAAACCATCTCCCTCATTTACGCGAAACGTACGATGTAAATATCATACAACGCATGATGAAACCTCAGCTATAACAGCTCGAGTCCAAAGTAGCCTATAAAGCACGATGAAATCATTGTGCTTTGAAGGCGTCTTCGAATTTTGCACAAGTGGCGTTATAAGACAGCTGACCAACTAAACGCTCAAGAGGGAAGCGCGGAATCGTTTTTGCTGACCTTACCGGCACAATGTCTTCAGATAATTTGCAACCAGACCCAAAGTGAAACGCTGAAAAATTGAAAGGAAAAATATGTCACAGAGTCTGGAATAGATAGCAAACATTTTATGCAAAATTTAAATTTTTCTTTTCAATCTTGCGTATTTCAAAAATCACATTAATCCCTCCCTCAATCTAAAATGTCTCATTTGGCTAAAAACTCACTAGAACATCGAACAGAGAGAGAGGACGATGGAGTTTTTCTCAATAACTCGACAGCTGCTGGGATAAAATAGCAGCGAATAGAGCTAACAGAGCGGTTATATGACGTTTAATTAGGTCAGCAAGCGGCTTATAAAACGCCTCAAATACTTGAAAAATTCGGAGCAATAAAAATATTCAAACATCAAAACGACGCCAGCAGAAGCTGTCGGAATAAATCTCTTAACCCTTCTGCTCGTTTGAAAGCCAATACCCTCACAACTTAACCAAACCGTAACAACATTACAGTATTTTCTGCCGCTCACAACTCTGGTATTCACGGTAATGAATGTTTGGTGGTAAATACACCTAGAAAATAATAAACATAAATTGTTCTTTTTCAACGCACAAGGATGATATGACTATAAAAAACGAAAAGTGAAACCTGTGTGCGTGTATTGCCAGTAGATGAACGTGCCTGTGAGGGATTTCGATGATAGGAGGAACGGTGTTTGAGACAACCACTGTGACTACTTCCTCCCGATGAGGCTCCCTCCGAATCTCGTCGAGTCGATCTTTCTAAAATAGCGACGATACACATGCACAATCAATATACTATGTACACTAATAAGAAATCGCAGATATAAATGCAAAAGTCCTCCTTATCCCCCCCTCCATCCCCATTGCCCTCTACAGTTGTGAAAACCGACTATTATGTGAAAAACACAGGCTGGCGAGAAAAAAGTGCTATTTTTGAGGAATGATAAAAACACATAAGATTTCTGTGTTGTGTTCGCTGAAACATGATACCCTGGTATTACTCGAATTACACGTGTGAACAATACACAATTTTGAGGTTACCTTCTAATGGTATGACAAGACAAAAAGTTCCTAAGGCGCTCATACTATTCTGAAGTGAAGTTCACAACGATTTAAATTGTGAGCGCATTAAATTATGAGCAACGGGCTAATCACGCAGCATGCAAAAGCGTATAATACAGGTGAAGCAAGCGCACGGGGTGCAATAAACGTACACAGTGAAGCACATATGTGGGCTGAGGATGGAACGCACGGACTTCTGTAAGGCGTCAGAGATTGCCCTAGTAGGGATTAGCTCCCGATCCAGCCCAATACCATATGTTTGCATTTACCACTGCACTAAACGTACACAGTGAAGCACATATGTGGGCTGAGGATGGAACGCACGGACTTCTGTAAGGCGTCAGAGATTGCCCTAGTAGGGATTAGCTCCCGATCCAGCCCAATACCATATGTTTGCATTTACCACTGCACATAACCGAAGTGCCGTTAGTGCTCGAAATCAAAAGTCGAGGATTTCGATCTCTTAGCACGCCAAAGAGAGCAACGGAAGTTTTAGTTTGAAAGCAAGATTGAATCTGGAGGGCTAGTTGTGCGAACAGGGGACTGTGGTTTGGGTGAAGGGGGGGGGGAGATAGGGACGGGGACGGAAGTAGGAACTAATTACGAAGAGAGTGAATTTACACAACAGTTCAAGTATCAACTACCGTTTCGCCACAAGCTCTCGAATTATGCCTTCACTGAAAGAAAACGAACTGAACGGTAAGCGTGTGCGAACTCCCATCTTTACAACAAGGAACTGATGCATCAGGCGGGAGAGAGAGAGAGGGAATGGGACGGAAGGAGAAACTAACTGCGAAGAGAGTGAATATACACAACAGGTCAAGTATCAACTACTGTTTCACCACAAGCTCTCGAATTATGCCTTCACTGAAAGAAAACGAACTGAACGGTAAGCGTGTGCGAACTCCCATCTTTACAACAAGGAACTGATGCGGCAGGCGGGAGAGAGAGAGAGAGAGGGAAGGGGACGGAAGGGGAAACTAACTGCGAAGAGAGTGAATATACACAACAGGTCAAGTATCAACTACTGTTTCACCACAAGCTCTCGAATTATGCCTTCACTGAAAGAAGGAAATGTCGTGAGAGAAGGATACAAAATACGGAAGCTAATGGCAAAACGACAATGCATATACAGATCGTCGCAGAAAGAATTCTATGATACTGTCGGTCTCAGTCGCAGAGTCTTACTCTCTGCACTATCACAAGCAATAGTAACAGCCATCTTGCAAGGAAACAATTAAATGAGGCTAATTTTTATTTATGCTATGCCGCCGTCTCTTAAAACGTAAACGAGTGGGCGAAGAGGGGGGAGGGGGGAATGAGGGGAGTTATAGCTGTTCGATGTGAAAGGAAGACACAACAAAACAGTAGTTTCATGTCTTTTTTTTCCTCTCCATAAATCGCACAGCAGTCGCATAGTTCATGCGCTTTCTCCTTCCCATCTCAACGTGCTCCACCAAAACTTATGCGTCACATGAGTGCAACCATATCAACCATGCCATGAAGTAGAAAACGACGATAACAGCGATAGCAAACTGAAAACATGACGGGCTTGTGTAGCACGTGTTTATAAGCAACGCAGCGCATAACTGCCTCACGCCTCTTTCACATATGTTCTATTTCGTCATATCTCAGCATCTCATACATCGGAATATGGCAACGTTTTCGTTTTGTTATGACTTCACTTATGCTATGACTTATTAGAGCAATCAATCCCAAAAGAAATCCAAAAAAAAGTTTACCAAAGTCGTCTTCGATAGGCGACCCGTCGTCCGAGTCGTCTGAGGTGGTAGCAAGTGATTCACGTCGGAAGACACGTTTCGGAGTGGCGTTGTTCCTAGTTCCGTTCAAACGACCATTAGCCGCGTTGTCTCCTGACGCCATAAGAGCGTGTTTCAAACATCAGAAACCACTCTATATTCGACTCTGCTATTCTAAAAAATAACGAAAAAAATAATCATGTGACATATTTTTAATAGCGCTGCCCTAACAAGTCATTATGCACTTATGCAACATCCGCACCCATACTCTTCTGGGCGGAGTCCCTGCACTTTGCATTCACATGTAACATCGCTCTCTCGCACCAACTATCATTTGAGATGTGGTAATCTCACACGTAGCATCCCGATTTCTCAGTGTGAACGTAAAAACGTAAAATCAACGTCAGCAGACAAGAAAAAACAGCGGAAAAACTGGAACGAGAAAAAAGAACGGTGCTGCAAGACCGATGAAGCTAAACGTCGAGACCACAACTAGGCTCCCTGAACTCGGGAATGGTAATGCGGTTGCGAAAAAGCCATACATCTGCAAAACTTGGCAAAAAAAACGCTGAAGCGCAGCACCTAACCACAAATCGCTGAATCCGTGAACACACGCACCGCCCGATCGACTGGAAGATGAGGAATGGCAGTGAAACCGCACAATTGAAAGAGAAAAACTGCACAATGACGATCTCGCCAATGACGAAAACCACAATGCACAATGACGGTTTTCGTTGCAGGACACCGTTTTTAACAGTATCGCTCCATACTTGACCTCTCATCACCCCCTCCCCTCTTCCCCCCCCCCTTCCTGCATTTGTTTCTAAGATTTCTTATTAAAAATAAGTTTACAAGAACTAAACAGCAATTATAAGAGTGAATTTTTCATAATTTCAGAATTTTCCAATTTTTTTGCTTACTTTTTAAACTGTCATTTGGGATACCTCGGTTGCGGGGAGGGGGGGGGAGGGCATTAAAGATCGGTGAATGGCGCTCAAACAACAATTTACCGCTTGTAGGGAACTCCAGAATGGCTTGACTCCGAATGTTTGATCTTAACAAAACTTTTTGCTCACTCCTCAAATTGAAGTCGTAACGCTGCGCATCTAAACAACTGTTCCAAAAAGCTCAACAGTTTAACTGAACTTTTCATCCGCAACCATAACGTCCGTTTGTTTTGGGTGGCCATGGTTTCTATTAATACTCCTTACTGACTATTACAAGCCAACCTGAGCGTTCAAAATCTGCCGAGGAAACCTCGACGCCTGATGAAATAAGAGGAGCTTTATCGAGTGCATTCTTATTTAGAACTTCCCTTGGTAAACTCAAGTTTCTATTTTTTTCACTTCATAATTATAAGCTAAAATTTAAATTGCAGCTTAATTTCAATCTCACTAAATTTTAACGACAAACAGGTAACACTATAGAGCATTTTACCGCCTAATCGAAGCATCATCTGAAAGGAGCTATCAATAAAATATAAAGGTTCATGTTTCTGCATCATAGCAGACATAGCACATAGCTTTATGGGAACAATATATGATAACACATTTCGAACAACATCCTAATTTCTTCGAGCAGTTGAGGATGTCTGATGTGCTGATTTCATCGACCGGAAATGCCAAAATCTTATGCTTCGCAATTTTGGACGACCTTCATCTCCGTTCTTTTTACACAAAGCACACCAGAGCACAGCTAGACGCGAACTATCCAATAGCACCTCATTCGACCGTCTACTTCAACCGCAAGACCGACGACCCTCTCCCTCCACTCCTCTAGCTCAACAAATCTCGATTTTTCGAGAGAGCTCAAAAACTGCGAAAAAATCTTTTAAAATGCCACCCTCTACTACCAATATTACTGCATTTATTATTGCCAATAACACAACTACAAGATCGCCAGCATGCTGACCACCAGGTGGTCAAAACTGGTCGCAACAATCACGGAAGGGAAGAGGCAATGGCCCTCAGTCCTAATCATGGTTGTCAACTGCATCGATGACGGGAATCGGTGAAATTACAGCTGCCTTTGTATCTTTGTAACACAACTACTATTATCACTAAAACATATTCTCAACGATGAATGCATGATGCTTTGCAAAGATGCAAAATTCCCAAATTGGATAACGGCACAGACATTTTTTTAAAGGAAGTAATATTCGCAGTGCGAAGTTACTTCGCTGTGGAAGGTTATAATTGCCGCAAATAAGATATTTTTTTTTGGCAGCAAAACGAATTCTTTGCGAATACAAAAATCTAATTTGCATAAAATTACGAATTTTTAAAGTAAAATGATAAATGAATGTTAAGCAATGTCGCATATAATCTCTAAAACGGTAATACGTTCGGGTTTCGCCATTACCAATCGGCAAAGCTTAATCGTTCGACCTATAATCCACTTGGCGGTGGACCACTGAAATATGCGTATGACCTCCTCACCGTTTTAAAATCATTGAAATTTTGTGCAGCTAATGCATAGTACTACCCTCATGTGGTTGCAAGTTACATGAAACGGCATGTAAATTTCACGTTAACGATCGGAAATATGCCGAGAATTCATCGAAGATCAACGACAACTCTCAATTAATACTCCTATTTAATACATACATTTCGTCAAAACTTGATTTTCCACATAATTATTTGTTAAAGCGGGAGAGAAAAAATGAATCACTAATAGCAGGACATTATCGGCAATCAAATATGTATTTGTATGTATATATACATATGCATATACATTATATATATATATATATGCATATATATGCAAAGGGATGCAAAGGCAGCTGTAACTTCATCGATCCCCGTATCGATGCAGCTGACAACCATGCCCACGCACGATTGTTTTGACCAGTTTAGGAAAGCCTGGTGGTCAGCCTGCTGGCGCGATTCGTCGGGTAAGCAGCCGGAATCGAACCCATGTCTTCCTGCATATGAAGCGGGAACTCTACCACTAAGCTACTGCTCGCCCTATACATATATATATATATATATGCATGTGTATATATGTGTGCATATATATGTATATATGTGTATATGTATATATACATATTTAAAGCTAGGTCGTATACACCTTTCATTTAAAATGCTTGCTGTCCTATGCCGAGCTTATGGGATTGAATTAGACCAACTTGTCTATTTCGAAAGGACGTTACATTATTAGTCACCTAAACAAGACAGCGTCAGAGAGATACTAGGTGACGCACTTATCATTTACATTTTAGTAAGTGATCTTAAGATTTTTTCTGCAGAATGCAAGAAACTTCATATAAAAGAAGAACAATGGTTTTCTGTATCGATAGCACTTATGTCGTATTATTAGCAGCCGATGTGGTTGAACGAGGAAACATAGAAGCAGCCACACGATGATGCAAGTGCATCCCATTGGAAAAAAACAATAAAAAGAAGGTGGCAAAATTATCGATCTGCAAGAGATTTAGTCACAAATAAAGTTAACAGTGGCTGAAAACATGGTAGAAAAATGATGATATAAACTGGACTTCATAAAAACTGACAAAATTAGCCAGATGATTACAGTAACTACGCCAAAAAGCTTACTATTAACGGCGACAGTTGTCGGAGAAGTACGACAGACCTGCAGCGTCAAAACAATCAAGGGCTGATTTTGCCGAGATGTAGGTCGGGGCGGGGATGGAAGGTGGGAGTAGGAGGAGATGAAAGATGGGAGGCAGGAGAAAGCAACTCGGTGATCTGTCAGAAAGTACCGTGATGCAGAATAATAAAGCCGAGGAAATACTCGACATCGAGCGATTTGAGTCTCCGCATATCACACTGCTTGGGTTATGAATAAGCAGCTCAAAATGCGACATCAGCAACTATAGCGAATGCTTCAAATGTGAACAAAAGCATTAGCGAGCAATATCTTGTATGATTATTTACTAAAATCGTCGTCAGTTGTTTTTTTTTTCTCACAAGAGTAAGCAAAAAGCTTTTTCCTCTGCAAGCCAAATAATCCCTCTCCGTTCCCTCTTAAGAGGAGTGTTCATGTAAACATGAGACCGCTCCCCATATAACTAGTTTTAAAACGGTGCTAAATCCAGATAACAAATTTAACGCTGTCCTGTTCCCTTAATATGGCAATCGTATATGCGTCAATAATATTCGTTCCGATGGTAAATGAAAAAACTTCGATTAAATGAATCCCGACTACAGACAAAGCAATGATTTGCCTCCCGATTATGGATTTTCAAAGATGGGAAAACGCAAGTAAGAAATGTAGTCTGAAATGAACGCGCCCATTACGGTTGCCATACTTACATTAACCGATCCAGCGAATTATCAGAATTAATGAGACGATTGGTATAAGTGATGGCATACTCAGTGCTCCAGATGCCACTTTAATAATTTTGGATATTTCGACAGATGGTTGGACCACAATTCAAAAGACCTCAAATGAATTTAATTCTAAAAACCGTTTTGCCGATTATGGCAATGTGGAGAACCACAAACTACAAATAAGTGTACTTGAAAATACATGGAGTATAGCCATTAGAAGGTACGCGACATGAGCGAGGAAGATCGAGCGATGATGAGAAGAAAGAAGGCCAAGAGGAGAGACTAACGACAAAATAACTGTACACAGCGAAGAAGGAATGAGATGTGCAGCCTTCAAGCAGAACATTTCCCAAAACATCGCCCACACAACAGTAAAGGTCGACATTCCCCACATCACTCTATCTTCACTTCAGTCTATGAAAGAACAAATACCTCGTGTTTCAACAGCACCATCGAGTATATCACTTGAAATGCCTTCGAAGATGAGCAAAAAGGCAGACAGAGAGAGAGAGAGAGAGAGAGAGAGAAAAGAAGGAATAAGGGAGAGAAAGAAAAGACGACAGCAAGAGACAAACTGAGAGGGCAAAAAAAGTTTAAAGCAAAGCATTTACGTCGCAAGCTTCTCATGTGAAACGAAAAAAAATGGCAGCCGTCGAGCACCTCTACATAAATGTCGCAACGCAAACGAAATTGCTACACAACCTGACTTGTTAGGGCCAATATAGGGTATGCCGAAACAAAATCACATTAATGATCAACTAAACGCGTTTGCACTTCAACCGTTCCGGTTTACACATGAATGCATCATGCTCCGGTGTCAGCCAGAATTCCGGTCTGCGCATGAATGCATCGCGCTTCAGTGCCTGCCGGAATCAAGCTGTTACAAAATATATTTTTGATTTCGCTTTTAATACCACCTTTTCGCTCCGCTCTTTTTCCTCTTTTTCGCTTTTCCAGCACGAAATTTTAGCCCTTTGTGCGTATTTTTAAATTTTGCAGGAAAATCACCCGTGTATAAGATGGGTTTTTGAAACTTCCTGGCTCACCGCTGTTTCCAGCCATACCTTCACTGCTTAAGACGCCACAAATGTAAAAGATTCTCAACGTTTTAAAAATTATATCGGAACTCGTTTACTTAGAGGAGACTTTTGAAGTGAAGGAAAAAAAACGACGTAATTTTTCAAATGCAAAATACAGTGGGATCACTAAATCTCGTTCCTATGAGCAATAGGTACCAAACTGTCCTGATCTTGCTCTTTTGGCTGTACCAAACTGGTATTAAACTGTACCAAGTATGAACATGTACCGTGTACCAAACTCTATGAACCATTTTGCTCTTTCCAGATTATCTATCAAAAGTAAATAATTGTATATTTTTTAAGAATACTATTGTTTCGCAGACGCATATTCGACAAATATTCGTATAAGGTAGATTGTAGTTAAGACCAGATATAATGCGTCGAGCAGATGGTATAATAAGTTTATGCTAGCACAAACTTATTACACCTTCATTATATCCGGTCTTAACTACAATCTACCTTATACGACTTAATAACTACCATTAATTGATTTCACGGTCGTATCTTAAGACAATTCGAAGCGATTTGTTTATGAGCAGGAAGAGGAACGAGAGAGCACCAGTGATCAATAACGAATCATGTGCTGCTGATGTTTACATGTTTTTGCATGTGATATGGTTTGGTTTCCGGAACACTAATGAACGTACGAAAGAGACAATGCACAAGCAATGATAGCTGCGAATTTATGGCTGTGACCTGAGTTGATTGCATCGAAAACGCCAACATGCTCAACGACTTAACAGATTGCGCCGGAGCCATCTGGCGTGGAAATTTATGGTGCTTAGTGGAGCATTTTTAGGCTACGGGTTACGAACTTGTCGGTCATACAAGTATCATGCTTATTTCAGCAATACATACTCAACAATCTGGTAGTTGCTATTCCCCAATATTTAAATAAAAAATGGCTGCTTCCATAAAACAAATGAGCAAGAGAATTACAAACCTCTTGAACGCATTCGATTCATTTTTTTACTGCCTCCTTTCGAGGGAATGGTAGTCGGCTTAAGTGAGTGTTATTAAATAGCACCTATACATTATACGAATTCAAAATCTCTACTAGAGAAAACAGAATAAGTATAGAATAACAGTATAGAATTAGTAGGGTCACTGCAAAAACATTTTCACGTATAAAAAAAGAACCACCACAATGCACTGTAACTTACTCCGATTTCAATGAAACGTGCTGACAAACGCATGTGACAACCTATATTAACGGCAAAGTATTAAAAAAGTTAGAGTTAACTTTACTTCACAATTCAATCCGACCCGCAAACATAGAGCTACTCTGGTCCCCCTAGCAACCTAGATTAACTCAAACTCACCCCTCCCCCCTTGTTACCTATTTTAATGCTTCCAAGTACATCCATCACCTTCCCATCTTTACCGTGGGCGTTGCTCACCAATGAATCACCAACGTAGTGGATAGTTAGGAAGGAGATCAACGGAGGGAAAAGGTGTAACAGAATGCTAAATTGTGATTCCATCTAC
>JPKZ01000480.1:76680-96177 GCA_000803305.1 Toxocara canis
CTTCGCAGATATTGCAAGAAATTTTTCGACGGCTTGCATTTTTATTGCAGCGAAAAATGGCGTTAAGTTTCAGCGAAATTTCTAAAATCGGTACCATTTCGGGATTTTAATTTTGAATTCGTTTGTAGTATTTGCTATTTTCTTAAAATTACCCCTCTTTCGCTCTCCAACATCACCTACCTCCACCTCCTCTCCCTTCCTCCCCCCTTCCCCCCAACGCCCACCCTTCTCAGCAACACTTCGTGCGCACACAACTGACTGGCTAACTGTGATGATTTCAGATCGTGGTATATCCTCACTGAATGGAATATCCTCTCTGAGATGCATTTATGTCATTAGCGCATCAATGCCCATAATTGGATGAGGCCAATTGTGACATACACTGAAATATCGTTAGCTTTACGCGTAAGGAGTTTTTGAAAATGCTTTTATTCGCTATACAAATAGCCCAAATGGATTAGCAGAATTTATATGGATGAACTCGTATCATTTGTTCGTTGTGTAAAACGAATTATGGTGATGCCTCAATTAGCTGCGCTCGAGTTTGATAGTGGCGTGTCTGCGTCTCTGATGGTTCACTCTATGATCACCTCCTTTCTTAGATACGATTTCAAATTGATTCCTCGAGTACCGTGAAAGTGTATGGCACTAAGGTGTTAAAAACTTAAAGTTTTTCATTTATGCGAATTTCGTAAACCATTGAATTAGTGGCGAGGAAAAACGTTTTCTAGTCTGAGGAGGTTTATATGAGCGAGCAGTTGAGTCAATTGTAATAAGAAATTTTTGTGGTTTGCGAGCAGCTAATGGAATCGACAAGGCGATCTCAAGGGTCTCGCTAATGCGCCGTGTATCATAAAAGCCCTTCTGGCGCGTTTTCCCATTGCTTCACTTTAACTACTTTTTAAATCATAGTTCGAATGCACACTTCAAATACAGATTACTTTTCATAATAATTAAAACGTTTCCTCCGATGGCTAAAACATCTTTCAAACGATGTTGCGCAAAAATTCGATCGTCGTTAAACCTATCCTTTTCAATTGTTATTTTTCCTTATTCCACCCATTTGTACAATCTTGAATATATTCTTTGTCTGTCGTAACACAAATAAAATCTCTCTCGAATCGTACAAACCAAAAGATTGTCCTTCCTTAATATAAAATTTCTATATCATTAACCTTGTTGAACCCATTGCAGCGATTCGGAGAGCATCTCTTATAATTAAAAAATTATTAAAATAAATGCCATTTGGCTTTGCTCGATTGATTACAAAATTCGAACGATTAAATTCGTTATGATCAGAAAGAAAAAAAAAACAGCGCTCATTCGAATTAACAGCAAAAAAATGAACGAGCACTGCCAAAATATAATTAAATGTTTGGCATTGGCGTCCCATACTTAATAATGCCTAACAATCCCATTTATGTATCGCTGCGTAAATCGTCCTTAATCGTTCTCTTAGTCAGTTTTAGTTGATTTCTTATCGGTACTCACTCACATTAAAGTTTTATACTAAACAATATACTAAACGTTAATTGCTTGGGAGCCCCAAAAGTTGTGCTCAACGCTAGAGATATGCCATATCAATGCAGCCGAAAATTCGAACCCTAACAACGTTGTTCTAAGCAAGCATAAGATCGTACGCTTCGATTACCTTTTCGCTAGGATCGTCCAGGACAAACTCCTTTCCCTATGTGGGGACTGGAATAACTTTTCTTCCATAAGCTGCTATAGGGAGACAATTCCTCTAACAATACAGACCTTCCTCGTCAAATAAAGCACAAATTAGGCACTCCCCAGTCACATAAAATTAAAATGACAACCTCATTAGATTACAGTACACCCAGTACTCGGAATTCGCATGCAGCATCCCCCCCCCCTCCCTCTCTGCTCAGTGCATGAATTGGAAACAGTAAGGACAGAGTTCACACGATGGCGAACGGGCAATGCGTTGACCTTCCCGCTTTACAAAGACAAGATATGACAACACATAAAAGGTCACCATTTTATTCGTACAAAAACCAAATCAAACAGAACGAATATAAATACGCATAATTAATTAAATGAGGTGAGCGCCGCCTCATCGGATTTCCGCCAAGACGACCAATACGCCGATAATCGACATCGCCGTTAATCCATTCGCGCCTTAATCGTCTTTATATTCACTTTATCCTTAGTTATCGTGTAGATCATAATCCCCCATCCGCTAGCCGCATCTCGCTCCATTGCGGACAGCATCGATTGAGCGGTCGCCTCAAAAAGTTCATCTGCGTTCATGTTTTCGTGCCAGAACCCTGAAAAATTAAGAAAATATACAACTGGACACGACATCACACAAAATGGGGAGTCGCGGGGCAAAAGAATTAAAAATTTTTGAAGCCCACGAAGATGAAGTCAATTAAAACTCGATCTATGTTTCACTGCATTCACGTGCAGACAATTGACAGAGCTACCAACAAGCCTGCGAACACATGGCGCATCACACTCAATATGTATGTTTTACCTTGCCCGTCACCATGGGTGCGAAGTTGCCCTTTAAAGGATGCGACGGGACCAGCACATTATATATATATATATATATATACATATATATATACATATTAAATAATACATACAGTTCCGAAGAGAAGGAGGAGGGGAAGAAGGTAGAGCAACTGATATATATTTATATATATTATATATGTTATATACATATACGTGCTCTACCTTCTTCCGCTCTTCCTCCTTTTCGGAACTGCAATACCAAAAAGAAAATAGCACACGCGGTATACTAACCTTCACAAACACCAAGTAAATATTCGGTTCCCGTACCAACCGCAACGAAATCCTTAGGTGAAGCGATGCAACCAATGGTGTCCATTCCACATATGTACGCTTTATTAGTTACCGGATCCAAACCAGCCACCAATGGCTCAGTTAAGTAACCACCAAAGCGGTGCTGATAGAGAAGATTTGAGATCATCGTTGCAGCTACCTAGAAGTTCCCAGATCTTCGACATTTTTGTCCCTTCTGACTCGCAATCACTGAAGCCACTATACGGCAAAACTCATACAAAATTGAAATGCGTATTTACAGCACAATATATTGCCACTACTTTTTTGATGTTTTGACGAAAAAATATACTACAGTATTGAGGTGTCAAATTGAGGTGCCTAAATGTACTGAGGTGTCAAATTGAGGTGCCTAAATGTACTGAGGTGTCAAATTGAGGTGCCTAAATGTACTGAGGTGTCAAACAAGACACTGCCAATATACAAAGAAGATTCGCCGCACCTTCACTATGATTATAGTGCCACGTTTTTATTGTTTGAAACAATCTCCATTTCACTGTGTGCAATAAACGCTCAACAATTTTCTTCATTCAAAATATAAGCCTTTTTTTCCCACTCTCTCTTATCCTAAAAGCAGTTTTCATCTATCGACTGATGTTAAAACTTTTAATTCAATTCGATACCGATAAGTGCTGAATGCATATGAAGCACTAAAATAAAAATTCTGCTGAATATTTAACAAATACTATTGTGATATTTGCATATAAGCATTAGCTAATTATTCTATAACTCTAACGGAAGAAGCAGCAACAAACTCTACATAATTTTTTATTCACCTCTGGCTTAATCTTCCTATTTTCTCGCAGTTCGTATAAGTTTTTCCTGAACAGAATTTTGTCGAGGACGGTCTTCGCATCCGACTGAAATCCGCCGAGTCCAATATAAACTCTGTCGCCCAACTTGTGTACCTCAAATATGCATAATGTGAAACGTACAACTCATAAACGTTTGGCAACATGTATAAGAAGGGATTATGTGTATTCTTTTCAATATATTTGAGTGTAAGCTATACTTATGGCAGTCAACAACCGAATGGAAAGAAGTCTGGCTCACTTATTGTCAGCTGCGTTTTCCAGCAGATATCAGCCTTAACTAATTAACTGCCCATGGCGGTCGCTCAAAGACGTTCTCAAGAAAAAACGCTCTTTTTTTCGAAAACGTTTTACCCTTAAAAAAGGAGAAAACTTTCTCCATCACTCTTTCGTAATCGGAGTTTCTAAATCGGTGAACAAAACGAAAAACGAGGCATTTTGTTTGGATGAATAAAGCCTATACAATAGCGCACGCTTCCTGTTCGCCGATCTACAAGTTTCGTTTTCCTCTACACAGCAGCGCAAAAAACTAGCAATATTTATGAGAACTAATTTCATTTAATAAGGGCAAAAAACTGCAATCAGCGTTGGTGGCTCGAAGCCCGGCCCTTCAATATTCGAATGAAGGCTTGCACTCACCGATCACACTAGGCTTTTCCTATTTAATTTTTTCATGGCAGCACGTGTCACTTCAAGAGTTATTTCCGATCAATATTACTCGAGTACCTTCTAACTACAGCAATCATTTTACATGTGGCCCACGCGAGTGTTAAGACGATAGTGTGGGCTACACCAAATATAATTTCTATGACTGGAAGCCATACTAATAAAACTAACATAAAGTACGTGTTCGATACAAAGTTCGCCTAACACTCGTTTGCTAAACTTCACAGCTCAAAGAAGCGCTTCTTTGCAATGGATGATAAAACAGATTCCAACTTTGTGCGGCCTCCTAAAAACCCGCCCGACTCGCTCACCTTCTTAACATTAGTTGCAATTGTAGTCATTTGTTCACCAAGACGAAGATCGGTGGCAATACAAACGCACTCGTTCCCCGCCATAGCGAGAACCGTGCCACCATTGTAGCTCATTATCGACATGGTTGCTGCTTTAGTGGCTGAACGCCCGACCGAACAACCTGAAGTCAGCATAAGTCGTTCGCTTACTTAACGGCAAATTAACCGGTCGGTCACTTATCTTGCCGTCAAACCGACCGATTAGTTTGAGGAAATGCACTTCAAGACTGTGCTTATTGACATCTCGCGTCACTTTTAACGCGCTGCAATGCCACATTTGCCGTAAATATTCGCTAAAATAAACTCGTCATAGACCGCAGCTTTACCGGACTACCTGCACATCTTTCAGCGCCAAACAACAACGTGTAATGGCCCCCATTTCCCACACAGTTCGACTCGAATCTGTGAATTTCGATGGCGACGTACATGTGTGTGAGTGCAATATCGGCCAAATGATAAGAGACTTCACAGACTTTACCGACCCAGCTCTGCGATTAAAAAAAATGGACCGGCCAGTCGGATGAACGATTCAATGCATCGGAATATTTGTAGATCATACACTGATGCCACTCCTCCCTCTCAGTCAACTTCGAAAGTTTTTAAGCATCACCACCACTTTCGGGCAAAATCTTAGACTAAAAAACTTTGAACTATGTGAATAAACAGAAAAAATCGCCCACTGATCTGCAATTATTCGAGGTATTGCTTCCCTAACCATATTCCAAAATTTACGTAGTTCAGTCCCAACTTGAAGATACGAGACGGTGAGGGAGAGCGAACGGTACCCATGTATGCTTTAGACTGTGCGCACACATGATCGACGTAATTAGATCGCTGTTTCCAACAGCACAAAGACGTTACATGAAAATCTTCAGATTAAAAATCACCCACGACAGCATGAATTTTTAATATATAAGTGACAACGTTCATTCCATTATCTTTCAATTTTTTGGTAGAGTTAATCCGTATTTCCACCCTATACGATCTAACATGAAAATCGAATACGAACTCTTTATGATTTTTTGAAAGTACCAACTGCCCAACGAACCCTCAAGCGTTCTTGTAAGCATCGCAGCGGATCACGAGTCTTATATTTGCCTCGTTTATGCTATATTTAGCGTTCATCTGCATCGTACAACGATGCTACTCATCCTTGACGTTTAGCACATCTTCATGTTTTTGACTATCTACTTTAAACGGGTCTATATTTGTCAGAAGCTGCGGGTAGATTCTGAATCTAGAACTATCCGCATTTATCGAGAAGAAATTCGCATTAGCAACGTGATTAGTAGACCTCTTCTACCCTTACTTCATTTACCCAAAACCCACGCACACCCAAATCCGTAACCGCACCTCGTTGAGGTCGGGTCGCAAAACCATATCAATTACTGATCGACTTTCATTCGGCAACTAGAAAACCGACCAGTTGTTAATCGTTGATGACAAAACTTACTTAAAACTCAACTGGTAACACTCAAAACCTCGGTGTAAGTTTTCACTCCCTAACTAGCAGCCAATAAACAACGTGCGTCATATAAATTTTTACATTATTATCGATGATCGTTTTAGCACGCCGATCGCTTCTAATATCGACAAATGCGTTAAGGTGACAAAAAAACAAACATCCGTGAAAATCTTTCAACTACAAACAACAACAACGATACGAATTCGGCGATAAAAAACGCCAAACTTTATCGAATAAAACGAAAGGAAAATCATAAAAATAAATTTATTAAAGTAGTAAAAACGAATATCAGATCAATCGGCTGCAAAAAAAAAAACGTACAATAATTGTTATCATTTGCATCGTTGATAATACAAAAATGCATTATTTTATGACCATGAAATCAGCTCAACTATATTTGAAAAATTATATGATAAACAGAGCAAATTTATTCACATGTGATTTCAAAAAAAAAAAAACAAAACAAAACAAACAAACTCATTTAAATTCGATTCTCTTCTTTCTCGTTCTTTTTTTCGACACAAATACACACACACACATATACATTCGAGTTCAATTCTCAAAACGTTGTAATATTACTTGCAAATACCGTCGAAAACAATGCATAAATATTTCAGAAGCATTTCGCAAACATCGACGAACTCAATCGTTTCATAAAGTCCACCAAATAATCTCCGGTAAAACTCTTGCCTCCTGACCGAAAAACCAATCACAACAATCGTATATAGTTTATTCCGGGCAACTATAAATTTTAAAGTTTTTCAGCCAGTAAACGAAAAACGGGTATTTTCCAAACGAAGTTTGCCTCGACAAAAATCAACCGACTATTTTTTTTTCAGTCTCTTCTGAATATCATTTCATAATATATGAAAATCTGTAGCATTCTTACATACGCAAAATGGGTTAACCATCAAAATGAAGCCATCATTTACGTCATTCTTAGTAATTTTGAATTTCGCAAGCAAATTTTTTAAAACAAAAATTAAAGTGCAATCGACAATTTAACGCTTTAGCATTAGCGCCTTTTAGAGTGCATAAACCCTTTGTTGTTGAGAACGAAATATTCTTATATATTCAAAACGAAAAATCGTATGAAAATTTCTTGAAGTGAAAACGAAAAAAAAAACAACTACTCCATATGTCAAATACAAATACGATTTTACATATTTTAAAAACAAAAATATAATAATCGCTATTTAAGACGAATCATATACACTTAAAAATACATATACGTTTCGTCGTTCGTCTAATTATTATGTATTTATCGGTTTTCAGTTGAACCTCTTCTCCTCGTTATGCTCTATATATTATTTTTAGCATCCAAAAGCAGTAACCCAATTCATTTGTTATATACTTTTCCGTTCGGTTTCAGAATTTGCTCTGAAGTAATTAATTAAAAGCATGAAAACAATGAAAAACAAACAAACAAATAACTCGCTAAATCAATGATGAATGAAACGACTAAAACAAAATAAAAGGTAAATTTCAAGCGCGAGAAGATAAAATGGCAAAAAAATATATATGGAACGCATTCATAAGCTCAACAAAAATCATTTTCTTATTTAGAACACAGTCAAATAGATTGTGCATCAATGAGACTCCGCGGTCGATACGCAACAAGAACACATCTATACATAGAAGCGCTCTGAAATAATTCATGTTTCTTACTACAGAAACTGAAATGCGTAAAGATTAAAGAGAAACTGAAAATGAAATGGGGTAGCAGGAGACATTCGGGATGGGGAACGGGATGGATGGGTGGGGAGGGGGGAAGATGGGAAGGTCCGGGAAGGGAGTATTTGGAAACAGAAGTTATGAATTACACGTAATATACTAGTAACCTACCTGGAAAGTAATGAGTACAATTTAAAAAATAAGACGAAATAAGGCATGAGAAAAGAAGGAACAGTAGCTTACGAATGAGTGCATTTCATTGCCGTTTAGTACCGAAAACAATGTTCAAGCATCTCTGATAATCGAGCAGGTTTGTGGAGACTCTAAAATCCTAATTCAAATACCCATTTACAGTGAACGGAACGCAAGTTGCTGTAAATTCGGCTCCGCTTGATACCAGTAGCTGATCGCAAAAAGAAAATGAACTGCACTCTCTTAATTAACAGTGGCGCTTATTCTCCATTCTGCTATACAGTACCCACGAGGCTTTAAAAAAAATTGACCCGTATGACGCATTAAGCGCTTCCCACGGGAGGACCTCTTGAGTTTCGCACGCGTCATAAAGTGCAAGGATAACAATGAATCGAGGGGGCGATATTTAAAAAAAAATAGATGATACCTGCGCGTCAGTCCTTCGCCCCTCCCCCCTCCGCCGACTCAGTTTTTAGATAACAATAAAACAAACTACAAATATCGTATAATGGCACTTGGCACTCGACTACGTTCCACCGTGCGCGGACCAGACAAAAAGCCCCACAACAGCCATGGAAGTGGGACGGGAAGAGTTCGAAGCACTTCAAGCGAACAAAATTTCAACATGAAATCAAACCAAGCCACAATCAGTTTATGAAATAAAGGGTGCTCGTCAGATCATGGAGATCAAAGATCAAACGACCTGCCAACAGCGTCACAGAAAGCTGGTTGCTACGGTGTCATTGGTCGTCGAATGATTGTCGGTCGCTCTTCCTCGTCTCCAGTACTATACGAACGTAGACGTGGCTTCGGCGATGCTGAACATCAACAACCCATTCGCATCCAGAGTTATAAAGGGAATCGAAAGTGAAAATAAGGTGAAAGGGTTACGGACTTATTCAAAATTTAATCAACCTTTTCCGTTCTACTATCCTCTCTTCGATGTTAGCTCTTAATTTCCAGAACCTGTTCAGGGCTGAAATCCGTTTTATGATAATATGAACTAGGGCTGAAATCCGCTTTATGATAATATGAACTGTTATCACAGAACAGTCTGAAAATAACCGACTGCAACAAACTGAGCCTCCTGCACAAATAATTGGGTTTTCGCCGAATCTCAACGCAGCGTTCTGCCGGCAAAGCACCATGATTAGCTCAATGACATTTTCTGCTAATACTTTCTTTTAAAAAAAACATACGGGTTTTACTTTTATGACCTTGAATCTCCCAACTGACTCACAACCAAAAGTAACAGTCTAAAAAGCAAGAAATTATAATAAGTAACTTAGGCACAACAATGGAGCTTGAACGTATGGCCAAAATCTGAAATAAACTACATTGCAACATTGTCGCTGATGCCTCTCTGGACGGGCCTTTAAAACATATGCTAGAGTTTTTAATCCAAAACGAGCAAGACGACTGGCAAGATTTGCAGTTCTGGAATCGAGATGTCTGTAACTGTACCCGTATCTTTCGCACTTCTACCTCTTTTGAGTACGTCTGCACGCTTTTATTGTTCCTCTATGCTCCCTTGTATTTCCACATGAAATTTGCTGGCCCAAGTGTTCATTAAAGTCTCTCTCTCTCTATATATAAGATCGACGTTCTCTCCTTCAATACCGAGTTTTCGCAGGTGAGACGATGCCGAGAGGCAAACACACAATGACCGCCGGCACGCGATTTGTGGGACTAACAGAGACATCGGCGACTGCATTATTATCCTTCGCTCACGTAAATTTTTTCCATGCCGGGCTCAACTTTTTGAGACAACAACACCAAGTCATCTGTTGAATTATTCTATGCTTCCTCTCACCAAAATGTGGTTACGCAGTCTTCCGGAATACCAGGGACTATAAACACACCAAATACTTTTCGACCATAAAGTAAATTACAAAAAGTATAAACTAAAAGCAAAGCAACTAACGTGATCGGAATGGCAAAATGAGTGCAGTGACGCCAGGTGAGAGCATCGCGACTGGTGGTGACGTCTCAACCCTATTCCGTGAGTAATCCTCATACAGTGCCCACTTATCCGGCTCGCATAAAAAACGCACTTTTTGTAGAATTGACGTACGCATATGATTGATGTTGAAGCGTGGATACCAACGCAGAAACGAATCCGAGCGCGTTACCAACTCAACAAAAAGTGTAAGTTACCAGTTTCCCTATCAACAGGAGCGCTTAACCTATAGTCTCGAAAGTTACCCACAACGAAACTAAATTATCAAACTGTCAAAGTTCTCACGAGGTCTCAGTAAGGCAGTAAGGAGGGTTGCGGGAGCTTATGGTTATATGGCACGCTGGTTTCATGAGAAGTTATTTTTTGTGGCTCTGGCAAGCAACCATGAAGATGACTGGCTTTAATAAAGCTTCTGACAAATTCAACAGCCGCTTCCAACATTCATAGCTTCCACATAAAACCGTTCTAAGTATGCTCATGCGTATGCAGTCTTCAATACACCATTAAGCTAGCTGTACGGTGTAAGTCCGCAGCCTATGGCATCCTAGTGTGACGAAGAGTTTATTTGAATCTACACAAACCTCTTCAACTCTGCATGTTTCTAATTGGGCGGCTGTACTCGTATCTGCAATCTTTCAGTGTCTAAAATCCTCACAAACGAAGTTCTACTTGTAACTGTACAGCTGACAGCATTCAAACGTTTCGTAGGGTGGACCTATATGCAAATGCATCGCTTCCCGTTTACCTTCGCAACGCTCTTTTCATATTCGCACCCTTACAACCTCTACCATACGCAAATAAATTTAATGATATCCTCTAGTTCAACTCAACGTTCCTAGTTGCATTATACACCTTCAGTTACCAACTGCGTGCATCTAACTCTACAACTTGTAATTCTGGATAGCAAGTGAAGTTACCAAGTGAACAGATAAACAGATAGCAAGATAGCCTGAAGAATAACAAAACCACTCTGTCCTAGAGCGCATTCATAAGTCGTAAAAAGAAGCAACAGAAAAAAAACGCAATAAGTGAACATGAAATTTACCACAGGTGGACTGGTGAGGAAACATTCTGCATATTTCAGCAAAAATAAGCCACAGTCGGTGTAATTCCTCTGCTGAGGCACTCCACGAGGAGTTATCTGAAGCCAAAACGCATTATAAAGCCGTTAACTAACTGTGCGAAAAACATCTGCAACAGACGTTTTATTTTGCACAAAGCGCAAATTTTACCAGAATTTACCACATATATACATATATATGTATATGCATATACATATATGTATGTAAATACATGTGTATATATGTATATGTACACATACATACGTGTATATGCGTATGTATATGTACATGTACAAATATATATGTATATACATATACACATGTACATTTATATACATATGACATATGTATGTAGTAATAAAAATTAATAGAAAATTGTACCATTTTCTTTCTTCATCCCTCCATCGCAGTATGCAATTAGCACAGCTAAAGCAAAATCTAAAGGCAATACTCGACACGTTGAAAAGCAACTAATTTTCAAACATCCCGCCAGTTGTCACGTTCATCAAAACTAAGACGCAATGAGGAAATTTCAAATGAGATCGTAAACTGCACGGCACGTTGTAAGCAGCTCCATCTACGCATGTTTAGCACAGTGGAGGAACCCCCATCAATTCATTCTGCACAAAAAAGAAATCGGCCGCGGTTGAAGCACGAACCATAATCGAACCAAAGGCAAACATGATTGAGCTTACTAACCTTCAAAGTGAGGGCGGCGGTAGAAAGACGCAGCCTGGTTTCAAGCTGAGGTCACAATTCGCTTGTGGAAATGGCAAGAATAGTGAGGAAAAATAGGGAATGGAAGGCATGAAAACAGAACGCGAGGTCAGAAACTGATGGAGGTGAAAACTGAAAAAGCAACCACGTCCGAAAACTAGTAAAAAAGATGTTAGTCCATCGCAATGCAGCAAAGTCAGAAAGCTTAGAAGGGCAGGCCATCGACTGCCCAAATTTCGATAAAAAATTCGACTATAAGAGCGAACGACAATCCCACGCTGAAACCTTAACAGATATGCACTCTTCTCCTCTCCATCTACACTGTTCGCAATGATGACCACTTGGCCATCAAATCGCAGTGAGTGGCTAATAACGCTTACAGAGGATGAAACACGCCTATAAGATCTCAAGTGGACAGCTCAGCTTAAAGAGCTCTAAATCTGAAAAAAGAAAGACAACCACCAGAACGGAAAGACAAAAACGAGGGAGTGCACCCGAATTGCAAATCAAATGTGGAGGACATATGCAGACGTAAAGGGAAAAACGCAAGCTAAGCCTAGCTTGGGGGGAGGGAGAGAGGAGGGGATGGTGAGGAGGAGGAAGAAGCGAAGAGTGAAAATATTTTCCTCTACCTCTACACGAAAACTAGGTTTTCGCATCACATTAGCAATGAGTAGCATAACTTCCGGCGAACCTTTTTAACTCGCTCTTTAAGGAAGCTTTCCTCGGGAGTCGCTTTTTGTTTCCGCTTATCATTGTACTCGCATTTGAGGTATTCCCTCAAAATATCTGCGGTGAACTTTCTGCAAAAAAAAAAACCGTAGAGAGAACCGCTCCCAACATAACGGCCACTTTACACAACGCCAATGGGCCAAATAATTCCCTTTTATTTCTTTGGTAACAGATCATATAGTGGCGTGCTATAACTGTTGCTTTACACTTACACTTCATAGTACTCGCTTAGCAGGTACAATAGCAGTTTGTCATGTTCACAAAGTAAACTTGATTCACTGGAGGCTATGCTCTACTTGACAGTGTCATTTAACGCATTTAACGCCTCCTGCAAAAATGCTGCCTAAAAACACAGCGGCCAGCTTGCTCATCGGCTATTACGTCGAGTAGCTTTACGTTGGTTCGCCCAATATCAAACACCTTAGGACATCCTGCAAAAGCTCGCTCAATTTGAATAGAGGCGTGGACATTCTAGCGGCCAAATTATTGAAAGCTGAGTCCTTCAGGGTTTCCACCTCCAAACTGCCTCTGAAAGGGTTTTTGCTCGCTGGAGAAGTACTATGCGACCAGGACTGCAGGTAATCAGCATGTGAAACCGGTGATTTATCATTGCCGAATGAAAAAAGGAGTAAAAACTAGTAATTTTCGCTGGCAAAATGAATCCAACAGGAAAAGAGAACTTTAGTGACAAGCGCCCACCAAAACCAGCGCCCCTCGTGCTGCCTCAGTCTTTTGCCTATTTTTGGGCAAAAAATTTCCTGACATCTCTTCCAAAAAAATTCTGATCACTTCTCGGTTCCTCGTTGAATCAAACAGGCACAAAATCCCTTTCTTCAAATAGATTCCCAGCTAAAACTATGATCTATCTCATAAACCTAAATAAAATGTGCTGCCGATACCGGCAGAAAGACGAACTTGTTTTCCTCTGCACAGCATTCGGCCGTCCTGACAATCGTGCATTAAAAGAAGTTGTTGTTGATCTCATAGGTATCGTTCACTCCTCGTAAACAACTACCTTATAGCTTTGCAGTATTAATGGATTAGATATGAAAAGAAGTGAGAAAATTTTGAAAAGAAAACGCTTACCTTTTTGGGTCAAGATCGTCCATAAGGGAATCGAGGATTATAATATGCGTCACACGTTCACGGCCCTGACTTACGCTAGCCATGTTAACTATAGCAGCCGATGGATGAGCTATGATTGCCAAATACCTCAAAATTCAAACAACGCTCACGAGTTCTCCAAAACGGCTAGCGGGATGGGCGTTTCGGTTGTTGCACTCTACATTTAAAATGACCTAGCATACATACTCTAGTCTATCCATACGAAGCATCACTATAGGTTTAAATGTGCGCTCTCAACGACTCCAGTCTGGAGCCGAATACGCTTGTATTAGGCACCCGGATAAAAGTACCTGGAAAAGCACCAAAGAAAAAAGAAGGAGAAACGAATAGTGGCGTACATTTTCTATTTCAGACTATCTAGCAATGCATATCAAACTCTTAAATAAGTAAAGAAATAATGTGAACCTACAGAAATAAGAAAGGACATTTATACATAAGGACTATCGTATCTAATAAGTCATCTTAGACTTGCGCATCATACGGAACAGCAAAACTTGCACATTACAATATGTGCAATTGACTATAGCAAAGTCGACCAATTTTCTAATTGCCACCTTACTCCATCCAACTGCAACGCTCGATTCATCCAAACGCTAATTTCAAAAAAAAAAAGAGCAGACGATGGTCTAGTTTCGATTTAACGTGACTTCTACACGACCCATATTCGGAATCAGCAGGAAGTGCATTTACAAAATCGCTTATTCCTTCGCCCAGCTGTGCTTATGACACCTCTCCATCAGAGTCGAGTTTTTGAGTGTTGCCCCCGCCTTTTCCGCGGATTAAGTTTGCTGTAACTTTTAAATCGACAGTCCCTCTCTTACAACTAACCACTCACAACGTTCCCAAGTTTGTCTGCTTTGCACTCCGAGAAATGTAAAAAAAAAGATCACGAACCAGTGGATGTCTTCGTTGATTGGCACAACGATATAATCCTTGCTAAACAAGTCGACATTCTTCGTCCACGTGCGGACTGACTTATACTTAGAGGCCAACTGTAACAGCAAAACATCCCTATTACTCGCATATAAATAAACCTTACCTTTCCCCCAAAAAAAGGTTTCTCGTTCACTTTTCGTTAAGTTGTGCAAAAATCACACCACCCTTGTGAAAACTTTTCTTTCTCCCGCATGACAAGTGACAAGGAACACTTTCTTGTCGCTATCACTACTGCAGCGTTCATCACGCTTGTCCGATGCAATCAATAAGTCAGTTGCAGCAGTTGTATTTTTGCAACAATTATCTGCCTCCCTAGAGCTGGTGCACTTTTGCGTGTGTGCTACATCCATCACAGTCCACATGTTGACTCATATACTCGGGTGTAAAAGTACACTGCGGAAGCTGCAAGGAGCTGTTAAGCCGATAAGTAATCCTACCTAACGGATTTCTTAGCCACGACTTCCCCTCACATTCGTATCTGCCAGTTTCCAGAACAAAACGATTCATTTTCGAATAAACTATTGGCGTTTTGAGTTAACCATCTGGAAAAGTTTTACGATCACGGGAAAGAACGGTACCTTTAATAACTAAAGCAAAGAATAACCCTTTCATCAAGCTGACATAATTTCTGTACAGCTTACGGGAAAATGCAAGTGAGCCCGATAATAAACGAAATTTTCCTTAAAAGCATCCTTATTTATTTTGTAGCCATGAAGGACATACATCCGATAGCACACCACGCTTCCACATTACATCACAACTTCATCGCCTGCTTTGATGGACCCGTAGGTAAAGCGAAACACAAATGGTAACATACACATGCATCCACTAATATCCGTCAAACGTACCGAGAAGTAAAACGGCTACCGGCACCCGCATTCATAATATGAGAAAAGCTTGCCGTACTTATGAGCTGCAGTTGTTTCACAAATATAATCTCAGCTGCTCCTCCCAATGGACTCTTAACGAATGCGTTGTGAGGCAGCGCGTTTATGGTAGGTACGAGGTACCGACGAGAACAGGATTAGTTGTTGAAAAGTCTGAGAATAGAGCATTCTATACCAGAAATGAAGAAAGCAACAGGAAATTAACTGGTTGCCGCAAAAGCGGAAGAACGACAGACAACCAATCCTTGTCTACATGAGTATATCGCCCATTATTACCTTGAAAGGTGAGATGGTATGAACCTGGGGATTATGCTGAAGGCTTTTTTTTCACCATCTGTTGAGCCCTCTTTTCAACATTTAGAGAGACGGTAGGTGACGGGGAAAACACTAATTTTTGGATTTTATGTTAAGCAAGTCCATATTACTTGGATTAATTTTGAGGTCGAGTGCTGCGGGAGAGAATGCGGAGGAGAAGAGGTGGAAAGGCAATGACGAGGGAGACTTACTTTTGCGGAGGAAGTCTATGTAGAGAGGGGATGAACGACGAGGATGACAAGGAAACATTACTGACGAGCGTAGCATCAAGATAGATTCTCTAGTCAAAGTATCCCTTTATATGACTGGTACCCGTCTGCCCCTCCCCTCTTCCTCCTCCTCAAGCGTTTCCGACAAGCATGCCCTACTCACGCGACAACGAATTTGCTTGATGTGTAAGTGTGGTAGCCAGCTAAAAAAAAATACCCATTTGGCGCGTGCGGTCGCGTTGAGCGGAGGAATGTTTCCGTTGCTGTTTGTTAGCTTCCCATAGAAAAACGAGCTGAATATGAATATCGATGGACGCCTGAAAAAGGTTTTAGATTTTCTGAATTTTTGCCAAACGGAAAATAACATATAAGGTAACAAAGACAAAACTGTTCATGCGCAAACCTACTATCGGATAAGCTTGTCGTGAAGGTTGACGAAAAAGAGAGAGGCCGATTTTCGCATATGAGAAACCCTCGATGCGAAGACAAAACGGACACTGATTAGAAGTGAGAAGAGAAGGTTTAAAAAAACAACTGCAGGTATTTCATTCATTTGGTTGAGTGATTTTAAACAGAATAAGGAAACGAAAAGAACTCCAGCCAGCCAAAATAAAAGCGCTATTTTAAAAAAAGATAAAAGTGGACTCAAAATACGAACGTAACGAAGCGACATGAAATCTTCGAAAACATCAACGTAGCCGACAAGCAGCAGGTCAAAAAAAAATCGCTAAAAAATCAATGAACGACTACTTAGTTAATCATAACAAACGCCTATCAAACATGTCCATAAGTGATCCCAACTACCAATCTACGTAAGAAACTTCTACATCTATTGTGTTAGCAATAAACAATTCGTTTTCAATGTCTATATGAGTTAGTTTTGCACGACAACCTCAATAAATTAAAATCTCATACAAAAAAATCAGATAGAAACAGATCAGATGCTTTAAAAAAATGATGAACCAAATTACATCATAAGAAAAAAAATATTTAGAGCAGAAAACTATAATTTATAAATTAAACAATAAATTATAAATTTACAATACTTTATAAGCGACAACCTAAACAAGGCACCCCTAACTCCTCACACCCTCCCCCCTCCTTCCAAAAAAGTACGGTAAGATACTTCGCGTGCGTCTAGACATCTTGAATTATTTCCACTAATAACGATTTTTCCATACAATCGTTGATGAGTTTTAACATCCAACATAATAACTTATCTATTATCTATCAACATTAACAACTTGAGCAACTGAAACACCATAAGAACCAAGCTATGCATTCATTGTACACACCATTACCGCCTAATAAATCACAGACAAAAAAGTAGCGAAAGGGAAAAGAAAAGAGAAATGAAACAACAATATGCGCATAGCTAAAATAAAACGAACATTAACGGTTACGTTTCATGCCGGCTTTGCGTTTGCCGCTTACATAGACTTCATGAGCCGCTTACAAACGCAAATAACTTATTCTGTTGTTTGCTTGCGATTGCAGGAATTTTAAATAAAAATTGACTTCTCGAAATAAACACATGCAATGTATTATTCAAATGCAAAAAAAAACGCAAAAAGAAGTGATAATGCAAAAAAACAAAAGCAATAGAAATGCAAAAAAAGCAAAAAAAGAAGTAATATTTACCTTTCTACAGGAACTAGTTCACGATGTATATACTTTAAAAAGAAATCAATAACAGTGTCGTTGAGCATCTGCTCTGGTTTGAGACATTCCACGTCCGCAAAGTGCACAGGCACTGCACCAGGCTCACCATTTGGATATACAATTAAGCATCCTTCTGAAGCTGGTTCCTTCTTCTGCAATGTGTTTCGTTCAGGCACATATTATACATCATACAACCACGACAAGACAACCTCTCTTCGAAACGGCAACTGCCACAGAGTGCATCCCCCCCCCCCCCCCCAACAGAAGAGGGAGTACAAACGGAAGGGCACTGCCCTGCCCGATCACGGTGTTCGGTAGCTTGCTCTAAACCATTCACAGGCAGCCAGAATTCGCAGCTGGAGACTGAGACATCAAAACGAAATGAAGTGAACAAATGTAAAATGAGCGATCAAGTTGATCAGATTACAAACGCTTCCCCAAAGCCTCCTCTCCCCTGCCTTTTTTCTATCCCATATCTGCTCCAAATCGTTGCGTTTTTGCCAAAAAACGATCATCAGTAACCGCTTGACGGATTTCAACTGCAATATTTGCGACTTTTAGATTTCAGCCCGCCATGAACTGTTAAGAAAAGAGGAGAGGACGGGTTGTGGAGGACAGGGAGGGAAGTCAGGAAGAGAGAAGAGATGATGGGTTGCGGAGGGGAGGGAGGGACATATGCTTACCGATGCATGAATTTACGTTGTTCAACGTGCCGACAGAAATTCACGTACGATCCCGGAAAGCGAACAAATCCTAGAAGACGCTTGAAAAGCTGCAACATTGTTTCCGCTTTTGCTTACGAATTATTCGTTTCCTAGAAAGAACGGCATTCCCTCCTGCACCCCTCCGACAGATTCTGATGCGTCTTATGTCTGATAACCGTACCGAATCAACCGCGTCATCCTCGTCAATCGTATGGACCACCTTGCGCTGAGCCGCTGACCTTGTGACCCGCTTACACTCGTCGCCTGGGTTCAAATTCGCGCTCTCAGAAGGAGTGGCTGCGCTTGTTTGCGCAATCGCTCCATTTGTTGTAGACGCACCCACGATCGGGATCGCGCTAGTGGTCGAGGTTGACGCAACCGTCATTGATATGGGTGTATGCGGTTGTCTGCTCATTCTCGTCTCTACGATACTGATCTGTCGCGCATCAATTTGTCCAAAACGAATGGGATTCTGAAAGAGATTAAATATAGAAAGTATCGAACAAAATAAAATTATAACAAAGGAACTTTAACAAATTAGATGACAATGAAACTCAAGATTTACGGACGAATAAATAATGGAGCATCCCCATCCCTCAAACCACCACGGAATCAACCTCGTGTGAGAAATAATTAACCAACGAAAAAAAGAAAATAATGAGGTAACAAGTATTCAAGAGAACAGTACTGAAAAGCGCATTAGAATACTGACTGGGCTAATTAAGCCCCGACCGTATCAAGTAAAAAAGCTCAAAAACAAACATAAACAACCTGGACAAGAGGTGTTGCTACAACGGTGTACGATGGTTTTTGCATCACATGCGCAGCACGATCTCGTGTTCTCACTGGCACTGTAATAAGGGGTGGTGAGGTGGGCCTTGAATTGCAATTCCCCCCTCGCGCCAGCTTGCGTTCACCATCACCTTCGAAATCCACACCACGTCTCTGCAACAGCCGTTTTTTTTTTTGCCTAGAACTTGTAAAGAAATCTATCCTATCAAAGATAATAACCCAGCGACCTGCGATTAATGTATGAAAGTTCTAGCACCAAAGCCCAATCCATTAGGCGTTCAATTCCTCTTACCGTCCTACGTTCTTCGTTCTTCCCGAACGAATGGGATCGTTCCGATTTTAAGTTCAGTTGTTTTTCTTTTTGTTCGTTGGTTTCATCGCTTTCACTATCCCCGCCCCTTCCGTCCTC
>JPKZ01000480.1:115013-154967 GCA_000803305.1 Toxocara canis
CCGATCTTCATTCTCCTGCCTTTATCAGCGCTCTTTTATTGTCAAAGATTTGAAAAAAAAACGCTGAATTTTTTACGAATTTTTATGCTGACAGTAATAATTCTTCAGCCGTTTGCTAGAGATTTTTAAAAATTTTTAATCAAGTAATGAGCAATCAAGCTCAAAGTTTTGGAAATGTTGCTCAGATTCGCATGGAATACGAGCAAACATCTTTTGAATTAACAGACGAAGGCGAATCTTGAAACGACTGAAAGAGATACGGTAGTGAACACGTTTCGTTAGCAGTCGTGTTAAATACCGATCTTCATTCTCCTGCCTTTATCAGCGCTCTTTTATTGTCAAAGATTTGAAAAAAAAACGCTGAATTTTTTACGAATTTTTATGCTGACAGTAATAATTCTTCAGCCGTTTGCTAGAGATTTTTAAAAATTTTTAATCAAGTAATGAGCAATCAAGCTCAAAGTTTTGGAAATGTTGCTCAGATTCGCATGGAATACGAGCAAACATCTTTTGAATTAACAGACGAAGGAGAATCTTGAAACGACTGAAAGAGATACGGTAGTGAACACGTTTCGTTAGCAAAATCCACTCTCTGTTCTGTTCCCTTCTGCTACCGGATTCCCTTGGAGTACCTGGAAGTTTGTGTCAGAAACGACCGTAATCCAAAAGAAGTCGTGTTAAATGCCGATCTTCATTCTCCTGCCTTTATCAGCGCTCTTTTATTGTCAAAGATTTGAAAAAAAAACGCTGAATTTTTTACGGAACAAGGAACAAACCCCTTTCAACGAAATGCAAATAAAACATTTTCCACGAAAGAAATTATTTATGCACAAATATGATGATTTTGACGATGGGTTTGAAAAGTGACCGATTTATGCAACGATTATTGCCTCATGTCAGAAACGACCGTAATAAAAAAGAAGTCGTGTTAAATACCGATCTTCATTCTCCTGCCTTTATCAGCGCTCTTTTATTGTCAAAGATTTGAAAAAAAAAACGCTGAATTTTTTACGAATTTTTATGCTGACAGTAATAATTCTTCAGCCGTTTGCTAGAGATTTTTAAAAATTTTTAATCAAGTAATGAGCAATCAAGCTCAAAGTTTTGGAAATGTTGCTCAGATTCGCATGGAATACGAGCAAACATCTTTTGAATTAACAGACGAAGGAGAATCTTGAAACGACTGAAAGAGATACGGTAGTGAACACGTTTCGTTAGCAAAATCCACTCTCTGTTCTGTTCCCTTCTGCTACCGGATTCCCTTGGAGTACCTGGAAGTTTGTTTATGTTGATTGGTGATTTATATGGATAAGGTAATACTCGAGGAAGAGGGGGGGGGTATTATCTGTCGAGAGCATTACTTGTTTAAGTGGGGACTAAAAAATTCGAGAGAGTGCTATTTAAGTAGTGTATACATTTAAATAACTATTGTGCACAATGGTTTAACTCCAGTGTGTCTAGACGTTGTTTGCGTTTTGCACGGTTTTATCTACTATATGCTCGTATCGATAGTTACCGGTTCATCATTGTTTAAATTCGTTTCTTTTACAGAGCCTCAAGATGACGTCTGGAGAACTGCCATGTCATACGTTAATAAACGTTCCAAGTGACTTCGAGCTTCCTAGCGAAGTGCAACTGAAGGAGAAACTTGAAAAAGGCTCGTCTGTTTTATTTCTTTGTTTATTTTTGAGAAACTGTATTACGGATGATTCTAGAGAGGCCCAACCTGTAATAGGTTGCCCACTATTCCGATGCATCTTCCTTTTTCACCGTTTTCATTTCAGCGGATAAATATTAGTGCTGTTCGAAATTCAGTCACTTGTATACAGTGGAGCGTGTTTTTTGTTTCCAGTACAAAATTGTTTGCGAAGTATTTTCTGTAGGCGTCTTTTCTTGTTCTATCGAGTTAAGTGGATTTTTATGGGTTTATACCCAAACCGGTTTACCTGGAGCGGTTCATCATTGTTTAAATTCATTTCTTTTACAGAGCCTCAAGATGACGTCTGGAGAACTGCCATGTCATACGTTAATAAACGTTCCAAGTGACTTCGAGCTTCCTAGCGAAGTGCAACTGAAGGAGAAACTTGAAAAAGGCTCGTCTGTTTTATTTCTTTGTTTATTTTTGAGAAACTGTATTACGGATGATTCTAGAGAGGCCCAACCTGTAATAGGTTGCCCACTATTCCGATGCATCTTCCTTTTTCACCGTTTTCATTTCAGCGGATAAATATTAGTGCTGTTCGAAATTCAGTCACTTGTATACAGTGGAGCGTGTTTTTTGTTTCCAGTACAAAATTGTTTGCGAAGTATTTTCTGTAGGCGTCTTTTCTTGTTCTATCGAGTTAAGTGGATTTTTATGGGTTTATACCCAAACCGGTTTACCTGGAGACGTTTGGCGACCAAACAGGTCGGTAACACTTGCATCAAAACAACAATAATAACGCCAAAGGCCAACATGACACTAGTTATTCAGCAGTGCTATAGCGTTTAAAGTTTAGCGGTAGCATAGCTAGCATATTATTTCGCCACTTGTGATTTCAGCGGTTCCGAATGTTATCACTACAGTTGATTCCACTTCTGAATCGTTACCATTCTTTACGTTCTCTCAACAGGGTTGTTTTTAGGCCAGCTATTCATAATGCAAATGTGATTTACATTGAATACGTTTTATATGGCCTGTAGCTAAAGTACCCGATATGATTCAAAGTGTCATCTTTTTCCGTAGTTCTCATCCCTCGGGGTATGACTTGCCAATCGCATGACGTTCTCTTGCTTGCTGGCGCTGCTGTGGAACTATTTTATGGTATCAGCAGGTAGTATTGTTCCTTTCACTACATCGTACTATTGCTTCCAAAAGTTAATTGTCATGAAATGTTGAACCGGCTGCGCTGTTAAAAACTTACACAATTATAGGTGACAATAAAGCGAAGGCAGATGCACTCAAGAAGCTTATTATGATGCTGATGAACGGTGAGAAGTTAGGCCAAGGCTTGATGATGTATGTGATTCGATTCTGCTTGCCTACTTCAGACCACGCCATCAAGAAACTCCTTCTCCTTTTCTGGGAAATCGTTCCTAAGGTACAATGCATTGTCCGTTAATTTGAACACAGCCTGTATATAGATTACGTGGTAATCGTTGAGCAAGCGCCCGAAGAAGGGGTTAAGACGGCGGAGCAAGTTGTGAGTAGAAACGTTGGGCAGCATGGGTGAATTGCACGAGGCTACGACGGTTTGGCTAAAAAGCATGAGAGTATGAATGGCCAAAGAAAGCGATCAGTTTCGCTAAAGAGTGCTGTGTTTTCCTATCTGTGCGTCTATTTAATCGCAGCATATATTTCATCATACTACTTCGTCGATAACCACATCACGCCAATAGCATTTGTCAAGACTACGCTATTGATTGCTCTTGCTCGTTTTATGCCTGATTTATATGTAGAGGGAGGTGGTAAAAGGCAAGCGGAAGCGGAAAAAAGAAGATAAGTCAAGGATGTGATACACCATTCAGTTAAGCATAAGCGTAAGGAATGATAATTTAGTGTTATCTCCATGTTAAGCAAAGAGATTATTCATTTTCAGAAAAATTTGGAAATTAAAAATGTTAAAAGTAATTGTTTCTCGCACAGATTGTATGGATATGTTTTGCAAGTATATGTACAATAATGTTTTTGTTTTTAGACAACGCCGGATGGGAAGCTTCTTCATGAAATGATTCTGGTGTGCGACACCTATCGAAAAGATTTGCAACATCCCAACGAATTTATTCGTGGTTCAACGCTCAGGTATTTATATCATGAGGAGATTCGATTTATCTCTTTATAAGTAAAGAAATTCTCTAGAAGAGTGATGAAACACAAAATGAGTAGTGCGACCGTCAACTGATGGTTATGTGTGCTGTAGAAAACCATATCAACGTTTGCACGAAAACATAATATTATCATATGCGTGTATGTAGTATAGTGCATTTTTGTCATGAAATGAATAATCGATTGTAACTGCGATGCACGGACATGCGTGCATGCGTTTACTTACTTTTTTTTTGTCTTTTCCAAATGAGCTAACATATTAGTATAGATTTGAAAGCAGATCCTTCTTCGCCTCTTACCTCGTTTTGGCAAAAATCCTCCATAAGCTGCCATTAAAACATAATTTTTCCTTATGGTTGCACAATTTTCTCCATCCATTTCAGTAAACAGTAAACAAATAAGGTGAATGAACGTAAAAAGTTGAGTATTGTGCATCATACTTAGAATTGCCGGAGGAAGTATTGCTTTGGAAAAGGGTTTTTTGGTTCTACCTAGGGGATGAGTGACCTCAGCATTACTCAGGGAGGGGAGTGGGGGTGATTGGTTTTTAACATGTTAAGGGCAATTAGATTGCAACGATTAGAGAGGCAGAGAAATGATATGGCGCGGCGAGGCAAGTGAAAATGTTCGTCTCGAGTTGAGAAAATCTGTACTTTGTTTTTGCAGTTAGCTCTAATTTAAAGAATTCGCTACAAAACTTTTGGTTTATTTGGGTTATTACCTGCATTACCTGGTAATCCAGATAATCTGGATTACCAGGTAATCCTGGTAATAATCCATATGATTATGGATTGGATTATACCAAATAAATTTTTTGGTCTGCATTAATATCTCAGTGAACGCTGTTTATTTCGGAATGAGACCCACATTTATTGTGCAGTACAGCGCAATGGCATTTTCGTGGAAAAAGTATAAAATTTTCGCGTATAAAATTTGGCGGGGTATCATCAAAGCTTTGGTGTATTAATTTTTAGGTTCTTATGCAAATTGCGCGAACCGGAATTGCTGGAACCTCTGATGCCTGCAATCCGCTCATGCCTTGAGCATCGACATTCCTATGTGCGAAGAAATGCTGTTCTCGCAATTTTCACCATCTATCGTATGCTTTTTTTTCCTATAATACTATAGGCGGACATTTTGCATTTGATGAATAGAGTGGGGATGGGAGGAAGGGGGACAGTGGGCAGAACTTTAGGAATCAGTGGGATGAAGGAGAAACATAATGAAACCAGTGACTTGTCTACACGGCAGCCGATAGGCTGCTGGTCTTTTTTTTTTGCGTATCAGCGCGCTGCGTAAGGAGCATTGACAAAAGCTTACGATATACCGTAAATCTTTTATCTCAGCTCGCAGGGACTGTTACATTTCGGGTCGCAGGAGGGCGGCATAATTTGAAGTCGAAGAAGACTGACTTTCCTGAAATGTTTTTCCCGAAGAAAACGACTGAATTTGGAGAAGTGTCAAGTTCAAGGGATGGTCCGAAACCAGTGTTCGAAGGAGGCTGAAACTGAGGAGGAGATAGAGTGCGGAGAGGGAGAAGTTTGAGCCAACCCCCACTAGAGAGAGGTGTCCTGAGCTTGAGGGAAAGTGAATTGAGGGAAGGAGGGCGAGAAGTGGGACTGAATTAGGCAGTTTTATGATGGGCTTGACATCGCATTCTTAAATTTATCGAGTTTCTGAAAGGTTTTTTTTCGGAAGGAGAGAGCATTTCATTCAGTTCTCTGGACACAACCAAGGGTTAATGCCGTACTAATAATTGGGATAGGAGCCATAAAACCTCTCTCACTCTCATCTTCGCATCGTTGGTAGAAGTGGTGGGCCACCATCCTTTCGCCGTTCTGCCGTTCCGTCTCCTTCTCGCTGTCCCCTCCCCCTCCTCCGCCTCTGTTTTTTTCTTGTTGGGCCAGCGCGAAATTTGAAATTGATTTCATGAAATTAAAGACCGGCATCACCGCATTGCTCACGGCATGTACAGCTATGCCCCGTTGGAAGGCTGTGAGCAATTATGTTTATTGCTCTAAAAAATACTAGTACATTATGTACGACGATACAGCACAGTACCGAGATGAAGTTCGAAGGCACAGTATTCATAGAAGGCACAGCGTGATGTTTGTAGCCAAAACTATTATTGCGATGTGGTTTGTATCACTGTATGAAAAGGTGTTCGTATTTTTTTGGGACGTTCGATGGTATTATAACGCGGAACAGTATTCATATCTGAAGACAATACAATAGTCAAACCAGTTTTGGGACAAGATACAGCAAACAGTTCAAAAGAAAATCTGGTGCAATGACATTGCTGGCTGTAAAACGTTTAAACGAAATGCACGACGCTTTCTTAAGTTAGCTGTAGGAGGAGGGCGCCTTTGTTAGAAACGGTAGAGATTAAAATGTCGCATACTTCCACTTTCGTCCGCATCTCTTTCTTCGAAGAGGTATGAGTTAGCTTATTGTATAGTAAGCATTAATTCATAATGCCATAATATTGAACATCAAAATTGTTGTCATCCATCCATAATTTTTATTAGGCTTCTCCTCACTATTTGAACTCAGTTTGAATTGAGGTTTTTAAATTCATTCAGGTTCATTCAATTCGTTTTGCCCAAATGGAAGCACAATACGTTTAACGCGAGCCAAAGACGGTGTAGGATGTTTGCTTCTCCATTTGGAAACCCTTGTTTGGTTCACCGTTAAATAGAAATATTTTTAGGCAGTTTCGAATTCCTGATTCCGGATGCGCCAGAATTGATTTCAAATGTATTGAACAGTGAACAGGACGCTTCGTGTAAGCGTAACGCGTTCATGATGTTGTTGCACGTGGATCAGAATAGGGCGTTGGACTATCTCTCGGAAGTGATCGATCAGGTCACCTCATTCGGTGACATACTTCAGCTTATTATCGTCGAATTGATCTACAAGGTGAGGAAATGTTTTATGAATTAGTTTTGTTGCGTTGCTTATTCTTTCAACCGTTTTTAGGGTCGCTAGTTTTCATTTGGTGCGTCTGCAATCTTCCATAGGCAGATTTTGATGGTTGATATGGAAGTACTGCTCTTGAATTGTGGAAGTTAGTGGTATATATTTAGATGGTTCATAGCATAAGGTGCAGAATCCTTGATATGGTCATGTGGATGGTGTCATATTTTTTGCCTTGTCATGTATTTTACACGTTGAGATATACTAGAAGGTCGAATAGTAATATCCTTGTCATTATGGATTGGATGCTTTTAACAAAAACTACCGCGTCGTAAATAACGTGAAAGCGCCTGAGAGCAACCGATGCAAGAGATATAATGCCTTCCGGTTGTGAACTTTGGCACAGTCACCAAGTATTGAGCAATACATTTGTTGAGGTATGCCACGCAAACCCTCCAGAGCGTGCGCGTTTCATCCGGTGCGTCTACAACCTTCTGCAGTCGTCATCAGCGGCAGTGAGGTACGAAGCGGCAGGTACGCTGATAACACTGAGTTCGGCGCCTACTGCTATCAGAGCTGCAGCATCGGCTTATATCGAACTTATCGTCAAGGAGTCAGATAACAATGTTAAGGTATGAGACTTTTGATAAGACCCGATGCATTAATATTGAGATTCATGTGAAAGGAGGATTAGCTAGAATTACTGGTGGAAAGGAACAAGGCAGATGGGCCGGGAGGCTGCTGAGTGGTGAAGTCCATCTTGTAGATTGGGAAGGGGAGAGGAGGGAGGAGAAGGAGAGAGAGAGAAAAAGAGGTAGTGTTCCAACGCATGACTTCTACCAGCTCAGTTTGATTTCCTAAGGCTGTTATTGTCTAATTTATAACCGTTTATTTTCTGGGTGGGAAGTCTTTTGCATTAAGCTGTTACATCTCTGTGTCCGACACATCAGCAAATTCATGCCACTGGAAAGGGAGCCATAGTTTTGAGCTTTTTTTAAACGAATATGGGACGAGCACACATTTTCACGGTGGCTGCATCAAAACGCTGGAACAGTCAATGTCAGTAACGCTCTTTTGCCTCCTTTACTTAGCAGAAAGAAGCAGCTAAAATAATTCTGTATTTCTAGTTGAATACATCCTCGACAAGTAAAGTTCCCATATGTGCAAGCTTATGTACTGTTGTAGTTTTCACTTTGGGATGCCCCATCTCAAGAATACACCATTTGAAGATTTATTTGCTCTCCCCTCCATGCCAAAATCTTGCTTACCGGCTTGGTGAAAAGGATCCCTCCTATATGAGTTACAAGGTGAGAAAACCAACTAACAATACACTGCTTTATGTAAGCGCTGAACAGTTTTGACGAAAAATATTTTTAATTGGTCAGTAATTTAGTTGATTGTGCTTGATCGCCTGATCGAATTACGTTCGTCGTCGGAAAGCGAAAAGGTTCTCCGTGAATTGGTTATGGACATACTTCGGGTGCTATCGGCATCGGATCTCGAGGTACGCAAGAAGACATTGCAGCTGGCTCTCGATTTAGTCTCATCACGTAATGTCGAAGAGATGGTCATGTTCCTCAGAAAGGTTAACTTTTGAGTTTTTTGTTGGTGGATTATTGATTGAGTCACTTTCATTTTATTTCAATGGAATCAGTGCCGTACCGACTGTCCACTCACAGTAACGGAAAAGACAGTGAATTTGAAGCGCGCGCATTATTCATTGCTTAGGTGCACCCTAGAGGACTGCATGCATCAAATGAATGCGCGAGACGAACTTGATGCTGATTAATGAGAACTTGATGCCGTCTTTAATAGTAATGTACTTTACTGTTATTTGTTATTTATCCAGCTATCTTATATGTGCAATTTTGTTTATGACTTGCTCATTAGAATGGTGCAATTTGTAGGGGAAACGGTCCCCTTCAGTTTCTTCTGGTTGTCCAAATTTTGTTTTTGAAGTTTCACGGTGAATGAGAACTCATGTGCACAACTTGAGCAGAAGCGCTATCAATAAGATTTATCCCTCCTTCCCCCCTCCTCCTCCTTCGCCTTTTCCCCCTCTCCAACGCAGCTTAAAATGCTTAGCAATTTTGGAAGATGAACGAATAGAGCACTGATAGAATGGCTACCTTCGACTTCGCTGACGACCCGAAATGAGCTACCCCCGATCTCGTGATCCAAATTGGAATCCAAGTTCAGCTCCGGAGTCATCATTTGGAGTTGATTCTAAAGTTTGCATGCGCATCATTAGTTGGAAGGATTGAGATTTAGAAGGTGGTTGTTGCATGCATGGGTGATGGCTGACACGCTCAAAATAATTTTTGCATGGTATGCGTCAAAATTTTTTACTTTAAACGGTCATCGGAGGATTCGGTTAAAAAGGGGATGAGCCGAGCACGAGACCCGGGTCAGTCCGCTGTTCATCAGTCACTCGCTCAGTTCTTCGTTACCTTCAAGAATGTTTGATTCAGGTTTGGGAAAGATCAGCTGCCATATTATTCCGAATAATGCTGTTTTTTAATGCAAAAAATGGAAGTTTAGTCGAGGAGGGGGGCTATATACGAGACGAAGTAGTAATTAATTTTTGAAATGTGGGAACGGTTTTTTTTTTGATTGTAGGAGATAGGACGTTCAACGGACGGTACAGCCGAGGAGACAGGTCGTTATCGTCAAATGTTGGTACGAACGCTGCATTCGGCCACTATCAAGTTCCCCGATGTGGCGGCCAATATCGTGCCTGTGCTAATGGAGTTCCTTTCGGATGACTGTGAATCTGCAGCGCAGGACGTTTTGGTTTTCGTTCGTGAAGCTGTACAGCGACTACCGCATCTGAGGGCGGTGGTGCTTAGCCAGTTGCAGGTGAAATGTTTTTTTATTTAAAACGCGATAGTATAAATTGCGTGCTGCATTCGTCATTGTCATCGTTATCTGTCACGTTTTTCTGGTGATCGATTTTGGTACTGAAGCGTCGATTAATTAGTTGCTGCATTCCCTTGACTAGAAGCTCCGCGCTATTATCAGAGAAGGGTTTCGATTTAAGGAAGCTGATTTCCAAGCGAATGCGATGTGTTTTGATTTGCTAGAAGCTGTATGAAATTTGGTGGACAACATTATCCAGCAATTTCCAACTTTATTGGATGGACACTTTCTAAATACTTTCGTCGAATTTTTTAAGGTTTATTTTAAAACAGGAAGGTGTTGTTTTATATGCTTACAAATTCAAGAATAATTTTTTATTTGATTTTTCAAAATTGTTTGTTTCTCTGTCGAACGTCAACGTCAGATATTAGTGCTGGACTTTGGGCGTCCCATTCGTTGAATAGCTGCTTGTTGCAGCAATTTTTTACAATCTTAATACCCATATCGAACAAAGAGATCTCTGATAACAATTATGAAAAAAATTTCCTCTTTCGGTTACATGAGGCCTCAAGTTTTTGTCAGAGTTATATGGCATACCATTCTCAACTGAACATTATCAATATCCTATGCATGAAATGAGCTATTTCCTTTCAGTGTAAGCGATGATCGCAAGGTGCTGCTTTCCTATCGGCCATAGTAGTTGCGGGCGATTTGCGAGGAAATGGAAAAAACAATTGCTAAGGGAAAACGAGAAAAGAAGGAAACATGAGGAAATGCGTTAATGTTAAGGCGGAAATGAGTTTTATTGCACTGTGTAAAACGTACTGTAATCGTTTCAGGATGTATTTGGCGGCATTCGAAATGCGCAGATATTTCGCTCAGCACTTTGGATTCTTGGTGAATACTGCGATACGAAGGAGTCGATTGTGGATGTGTTAGAAATAATCAAGAAATCACTAGGCGAATTGCCAATCGTGGAAAGCGAACTCAGAGCAGCTGCTGGTGATGAAGAAAGTGAAGAGGCAAAGGAGAAGGATTCGGCAACCGATGTTAAATCCAAGGTGATTTATGGGTTTTACGGCGGCAGCAGTATATAGGCACGTAATTTCTGATGAGGGGGGGGGGGAACTGTAGAGAGTGAAAATTTCTCGAAATGGTCATAGTTGAAATATTTCGATGGACTTATAGAGGTGCATCGAGCGGTTGTTTTTTTTTTTTTTTTTTTTTTTGGGGGGGGGGGGGGGGGGGGAAATTTGATGGTGAGTTATAGTTGAGGATACCGTTAAGCTTAAAAAGTTATGAAATGGATAACGGCACGTACAATAATTTCCTACTATTCAAGAAACGAGAACATCACCAACTTCACATTTTTGCTTCACGGGGAGATGCGCACCCGGTTGTTGCTTCTTGAAATGTGTGCATCTTTTAAACGGTTTTTATTGTTGTGGTTTGAAAGTAGTCGTTTTTTTTTGCGGGGGGGGAGGGGATAATGCATCGAGTTATTTATAGTTTTGTCATGAATGTACACTACTGTGAACTTCCCATTGAACATATAGTCTGTAGCAACTCTTCAGTGCCTTACAATTTTGTTCCACAGAGTTGCGCTATGTTTGACTTGCAGCCACGTCAACTAGTAACAGCCGATGGCACATATGCAACGCAGTCGGCATTGCTTGTGGCAATGAAATCGACGACAGAAGAAAAACCAGCGTTGCGCAAGTTCCTTCTAGATGGAAATTTCTTCATTGCTGCGTCGCTGGCTACCACCATTTCTAAGCTTGTTCTCAAATACAGCAAACTTCTCGGTGGTGCGTTTCTAGATTGTACTTGCCATAAAAGAGGATGTCTAGAGGAGTTGGGGGATGCAAAGAGAACGAAGAAATTTTTTTGTTGATACTTCAGCAGCTACCAGTCGGGTTGATACAGGGAGAGCTCGCTTCAGTCCCCGATGGGATGGGATTACCGTTCCAGCCCGGTCCTGGCCTGCCATTTGTGCTTCTTAAATCCGCTGTGAAGTTTCCACCTCCGGAATATCTGGTTTTTATTCGAGGCCAGCCTTTTTACGCAGTTGGTTTTATAGAATATCGCACGATGCAAACCATGGAGCGTTCATGGTTTTCAAGCATTATTTAAGATTGCTATTTCTACATATGATAATTTTTTATTCAAAGGCGGCCTTTTTACATGAAATTATCGTGGGATCAACATTTTTTTCCACCTGCTTATGAGTATTCTATCGTCTGCGTGAAATCGTTGAGTGGTTATGACCTTAATATGATTTGAGATAATCGCTGAATATTCTGAAAGGACTTCCCTTTTTATTTTTCTAATTAATTTTCCTAACTAAGTAGTTCTTTCTGTCGCGTTAACTAAGTCCTGTCTTCGCCGCCGCCCAGGTAAAATTGAGACAATTATTTAAATAAACGTTTAGGAAAAGGTGAGAAAGTAAACGCGTTGGCTGGTGAGGCGTTATTTATACTTGCATCGATCATTAATCTTGGCAAAAGCGGTATCACCAAAACAAACGTCACCGAGGACGATCTTGATCGGTAGGAGAACCTTTGCGTACGCTTATTTACCATGTGTTCTTTTGAAGTGAATGAGCCCTGGGAAGGTTTGCCTTTCATACGATTTCGGCAGCAATATGTTTTACGTAAGGTCTAGAAAGTTGGATGCATGGGATTCGCGATAATTCGACGTATCAATCCAAACTTTAATTTATTTAGGTGTTTTTTATTCTGCTTCCTATAATTATAGCTTTTAATTTAATCGATTTAAACGTGACCGACTAAATTTTCCATTTTGCGACCAGTGATAGAGCATCTCCCACTTTCTACGTTTGGCTGTTGCGTTGCATTAGGAAATGCGTGTTTGTAACACAGTATGATAACATGATAGGAAGGCAAACCCTGAACAGGGCCTCCTTCCCTCCTCTCACATGGTGCGGCTCCCATGATGGAGCTTTTTCTTCTGTAAAGGTAGTTTTTGGCGAAATCAGAAGTGAACGTCTGGCCAAACTCAAAGGGAAATGTCTCAGACTTGGCGAATTTAGAGTTTAGCTGAGTAGCAGATGATATTGCCTCAGACTAATCAAGGTAGATTAACAATATGTGTAAAATGTTTATTTATGATGGGACCAAGCACAGGCAATAAGCTGGTAGAATATATAGGAAAAACACTGGATTGGCGCTGCTGTGCATGCGACCATTCACTGATTTCTCGCACTTTGGCGATTGAAATGAATCATGTAGTGGATATAATAAATAAATAACGTGAGTAACCTTTTGTGTATACTGGTGATTCTAATTGCTGTAGTCACTCCACCACCCCTTCCACGAAGACGTCACAATATCCAGCAGAGGCAGTCACATACATTATATGTTGCAGGTTGGGAATGGCGGTCAAGCTACTTTGCGATCAGTGGCCAGGTGCAGAGGAGGTCTTCCTGAATAAATGCCGCGAGAGCCTGGAGCTAATGCTGGAAGCTAAGGCGGATGCTGATCGTCATGAAACCGAATCCACTACCAAGTATTGAACACATTCTTCTTTTGCCTTCTTCTCTCTCCGTCAGCCATGTATCTGGGCATCGTTTAGTTATTTACCATCATAATCACATAAGCAAAGTATTAAATATGCTGCTTGTAACATAAGCTTTGAGGGGGCAGTGGTCCTCTTGAATTTATTATTCTTCGCGATCGACTTTACTGTCTTTAGACACACATATCATATCACAGCCTTCAGATAAGCAACACTGAAGCGCGCTATCGAAAGGTTTCCTTATTGATATTGCACCTTAGTAGAGCAAAGGGAGATTGGGTCCATGGGGAAGGGCTAAAAAATTCTGTCTACTTCTGATCTGAAAATATTAAAGACGTTGATGGCATAGAACGATCCTTAGTGAATTAAAGGCCGGCATATGTGGAAGTGGACCAAACGATCTTGTTTACGCAGTTGGCGCCACGTATTGGTGATGGCCTCTCTGGAACGGAAAATCTTTTCGATCTTTCGCTGTCACAGGCGCTAGGAACCGTTCAAAAGACGTCGAAGTTCGACTTTGCATCCTCCAAACTTGGAAAGGTGAAGTTTGACTTCAGAAATCAGCACTGTTTCCATAGTAATGAAATGGATAATTGAAATAGAGGTCCTTCGTCAAATGCATTCATATACTGATTTGATGGACGCACGCTGTTCCCGTTACGGGTAAGTTGATGTTGTGGNGGGGGGGCGGAAGGGAGGGAGCAAATGCGATTGCGCAATAATTTGAAGATAGCGTGACTCACGCAATGTTTTTGGTGAGGAAATATCAGAAAGTCACTTTTTTCGATGTGTATTGCGCAGAATTTGAGACAAAAGAGTTTGCTAAACAGTTCTCGAAAATTCACGATTGGTCGTCCATGCGTCTGAGTCTTGCAGTCCACTTATGCATGAGACGTTTTTAAGATCATATTTCGTCCACAAAAAAGGGGAAAGAAATTGAGAGGAGTTTTGCGCAGGTATTCAGAAAAGAAGAACGCTGAATATGAAAACAGTGGAAGGTGGTGGCGATTTAAAGTTTTGTTTTTAATTTAGTTTCAACATATTTTTAAGATTCCAAGATTGCAGAGTGTAATGTGTGAAAAGAACAGCTGATTGAGCTGTGCATGTCTGTAGATGGTCACTGAAAGGTATTCGGATTATGAGGTATATCGCATACATATGGTCATCTAACCGTTGAATCGTTTGTTTCAGGTAAAGCAGTTGGCCGGATTCTCGGATCCAGTCTATGCGGAAGCTTACGTGAACGTAAATCAGTACGATATTGTGCTCGATGTGTTAATCGTTAACCAGACGAATGATACGCTACAAAATGTTTGTCTTGAACTCTCAACGGTGGGTGATTTGAAACTGGTCGACAAACCAACACCACTGACGTTGGCACCACATGATTTCGCTAATATCAAGGTAACGCTTCGTTTTATTTTCATTCCATTAGATCTTTACTCACTAATCTCGTCTTATATCACATCCGCGAAATCCATATATAGGAAACCTATAATTTCACTGCCCATTTCCACGCAAAAGCTGTGGGGCAATGGAGGTATGATGAATTTTTTAGGATTTCCTTATTGAGAATATATTCAAGCATTCAAAATTCTGTCAGACTTCTCAAAGAGACGTTCGCTTTATTATTCAGCTTTCTGCTCTCAAATTACTGTTACTTCATTGAAAGCCAGTTGTGCCATAAAAGGTATTCGGTAAGTTTTTCTGCCATTTGTGTCTAGCTCATGCTAACAGTTGTTTCTGTTTAAGCAAATGCAATTCTTTGCACTATATTTCCATCTTTCCTTTAAGCGTTTAATTTGTTCATATTTATTTTTCGCACGATTGGCCAACAGCATAAGTTGTACGAATATAATAGTTGAAGAGGAAATTTGGAGATTTTTTGCTTAATATGATTAGGAGATTTTATGATTAAAGTAGGACTGCGTGAATTGCGCGACAACTTTGGGTAATAATTCCATTTTGTTTACAGTTCTTGCTAATAATTATTAATTGTGTAAAGATTTTTTTAATCATTGCCGCCTTCATTATTAAATGCCTCAGGTGATAATTTACCTTCCTCTTTCTCCCTGACCATATATTCATAATTGTGACGCCATGGGCTCTCGCCCACTTCCTCATTAATCTTTCATAGAGATGTCAAAGAGTTACTTGAATAATTTTATGCTATCATCTGCAAATTTCTGGCATTCCTTTTTCCTACTGATTGTTTTTTTTGAATCTTGACCCATGAGGCAATCATTCTTTCTTGTTGTCACCTTCTTCTGTTTGCCGATGGCGGTTCGGAATGTGAGAACCGTTCTTGCCACAGTACGAGTTCAAGTAGGAAGACTTCGTTCAGGCAACGGTAAAGGTCGCTTCAACGGAGAATGGAGTAATATTTTCAACGATAACGTACGACGTTCACGGCTCAACATCGGATCGGAACTGCGTATATCTGCAAGATATCCATATTGATATTATGGATTATATTGTTCCTGGCAATTGCACAGATACCGAATTCAGGCAAATGTGGGCGGAGTTCGAATGGGAAAACAAGGTGAGTTTGTGAAAAGTGGGGAGGGGACGGGGCGTGGGGATTTTTAAATCAGCGAAAAAATTGCACACTTTTCCAACTGGAGCAAATGTGGCCGGAACTCAGAGTTCGAAAATAAGATAGGTTCCAGACGAGGAAGTGTCTATTTATATTTAATTGTGAGGAAGGGATTTTAAAATCGGTATTTGCCGGGACGGCCTTTGTTACTGCACAAAGATACTTAACGCCGACGGGTAATTCGACGATATATTCTTCCTTGACTGCGCTAACGAAATTTCGTTTGATTGATTCAGTCGCAAGGCTTTGTTTTAAAATTGGTAGCTTTCTTAAATAATTTTCTAAAACTAGAAGCCTACATAAATAATGAGTTACGGGCAAGGTCAAGTTTTTCCCATGACCGTTTATCATGTTTTTTTTTCAATCTGCTTATTCCATATGTGAGGAGAGGAAAACGTAACAAGTAGAATTAGTTGTAGATTGTTTACAGTAGGGAACTGTTTCACGTTAGCTATGTTTTATTGCGCTTGGTGCATTAAGATAGGCTGTGAGATCCGAACCTCTATGTTCGTCTATCTTTGATATCCCATTTGAATCTCAAGTACTGTAGGTAATCTTGTAAATATAAATAGAGCGCAAAATTACAATTGCAGGTCAACGTAAATACACCCCTAACGAATCTGCGAGCATTTCTCGCTCATCTTTCTTCAGTTACAAATATGAAGTTGCTAACCACAGAAGAAGCATTACGTATGTTTTATTTTGCTTTATTTAAACTATTTTTTCGGATCGTTGCCTCAGATAGCTATAAATCCATGGTATTTCACAGGAATGGAGGTTATTGGATGAAGGGGGCTGTTTTTTGGCGGTTGCTTAAGGATATTTTTTGTGTATAAGTCTATAGTATTTCGGAGGAACGAGGGCGCTTAAGGGCGTTTAGTATGCAAGTCAGTAGTATTTCAGAGGAGTAAACTTTCTTTCTCTATGCTGAGGATGCAACTTAATTTGAGAGGATATTGTGTTGAGGAGGGGCTTTATCCGGGATAATACGGTATATTTTTGTCGTTATGCACAAAGAACTGCATTAGTGGAACATGTGTTGGTTGGTTTGTGTTGAAGTAGTGCTTGACTAATCGATCAGTTGTTCTGGCAGTTTGCAGCGGGAGATGTTATGTTCAGTGCATTCATTGATACAAGCTAAGGATCACTTCATTTAGCCCTACTAATCTTCGCAGATTTTGACGACTGTCTTCGCTGGGGTTCAGGTCGAGAATAGGCAGTAGATTGGAGATTCGAATTTAACAACTGAATTACAACATCATAATTATGTAAGATAAAGTGTTGCGGTAGTTGTTTGTGTTGTTGCCAATATAAAATGCTTGCGCAAGGGTGTGCCGTGAATCGCTAATTATGTGCTCTAGCAGCGGTTGTATTTCAGAAGGGGAATGTGGTTTTTTGGCTGCGAATTTCTGTGCACATTCGATTTTTGGTGAGGACGCGTTGGCAAACGTTTCGATAGAAAAGACGAACCCTCTTGACCCAAATAGCTCGATCATCGGACATATACGTATAAGGGCCAAGAGCCAAGGAATGGCGCTGTCTTTGGGCGATAAGGTTTGTCTTTGCCCTTTTAATCATGCTGTGTTATTTGGTTGTTTTTTTAAATAAGGAGTGGACGGGGGGGGGGGGGGGGGGGGAGATTGTCTGCAGAGTAAACCATTAAACGTTTATTGTTTGCAACTTTGAGAACAGTTCTCTCAGCTTGCCTAGGTCATATGGATTTAATTTTACTCTTTCGTCTGGTATAAGTGAACCCTCTGCGGCGTTTTTTATTAGGCTTCATTAATTGTGCTGTGTTTTACTCTACTTTCTTAAAAATGCTAGAGGGGTTCTGCATTTTGGTACAGTAATGTGCGATATACCTAAGTAAGTTCTTAGTAGCGTTTAAGATCACCGACCTTCCTTTTATTCATTCGGATACTCTCACATCGTTTTCTTCCCGGAAACTTCTCCTTATTGTCCTAAAAAGCGTTCGGTTTTGCGTAATCATTTTTGAACCATCATTTTCGCCATCTCGTAAACCTTCGAACGCAGTTCTCGAATTACGGCTTCTCGCTCATCTTCAGGCCCTCCTGCAGATGAAAATTCACATAAGCCCCTGCTCTACAGTCGCTGAAGTTTTTCCCTCAAAGTTAGGTTTCCCTCTGTTTTGCCTTCTCCCCGCCCCCCTTCCCGTAAACACGGCTTGGGTGCCTCACTTCATATAAAGCCCCGTTAAGTTTGATCCTCCCATCGAATCTAGTGTCGGTGCATTGAAGACACTACGTCACACAGTCCTCTTCCCGCAGGTTCAGTCTTCTTCTTTAGCGAGGTGAAATGGTGCACCCTCCGGGATTAAATTCGGAGTGAACACGATTTCTGTAATCATAGTCGAACAGTTTCAGTTGAGGATGCTCTCTAACGAATGTTGTGACGTTTAAGCTGTGTAGTGCGGGTCATTCTCCTCAAAGCCATCTTGCTTGCAGAGGCTGAACTTGCCCTGTAGGGAGTTTTTTTGCGTACACCTTCTAGCGTATAGCTATTGACAAGAATAGTGAATGTGTTTGAGCAGAGCCCGGATGCGCCTCTGTCCCCGGCTGAGACCAATTTTTGGTTTATAGATTGAGCTCATGTTTTAGTAGTTTGAATGGTTAGATCCCACGAGCATCGTTTCGGTTGGACTGTGATGAGCACTAACTGGTTCCTTTTTCAGATAAATGCCGCACAAAAGGAAAAGAGGATCGTGATGCCGAGGGAGAAGGCTTAAACCAGTTCGGCAACTTGTTTTTTTTTTTGCCGATCGGATTTCTGCTTGTTTTCAGTCTTTTATTTGCCTGGATTTTTTATCTATTAGGTAGTGGTGAATAGTTCGATGATGAGGGAAAAGGGAATGCGATATATTGTAAAGTACACGAACACTTTTCTAATGTTGTGTCAGAGGATGCTCGCTCCGTTCATGAGGTTAGCTGTAAGACGTTTCATTGAAATACTTCACTGTGGTTCGGATACTTCGCTTTTCTAGAGTACCTGAACTCGCTTGGTCCGTTTGTCGAGATTATACTTTCCGCTTTAGAAATTCGTGAGATGTTTTGTGAACGAGGTATCCGCGAATGTGAAGGGTTTGCGTTTAACAGCAGAAAAGGAGTGGGGCGGGGAATTCGGTAATAAAAAAGCAAATGGGGAGGGGGGGAGTGGGGACGAATGTTGTATGGAGTGGAAGTCTGAGGTCGGAGCATCCTCGGAAAACATTTTGTTTCACCCCATGAATCGCATAATGCGCTGAAGAAACGGAAAGAGATTTCTTCGTTTTAACTTCTTCCTCTTCCCTTTCCCCTCCCCCCAATTGATAACGTTAAATTATGAAATGATTTAATTTATGAGCGTTTTCTGTATTGACCTAACTATCGTTTATCATTTTATATTGAAAATGTACTGTTTTCATTGTTAATTTATCGAGTACTGCTAATGTCGGTTAAAAATTCGTTTTAAATAATGGTACACATATATAAATACAGAATCCATTCGTGTAAGTCAACCTCGTGACTCTCGTTTCCTAACGAGCATTTATCCGATTGTTGATAATTATCTCACTGGTTTCCCATTCGCATGGATATTTTCTTACGATCAATAAACAGCGTTCGCACTTTTGTATATTTCGGCATGGGGGACGTCAAAATGTTTACTGCAGGACGTGTTCGAGGTGCACAATATTTTTTGCATGATCCCATCGTAAGTTTATGAACACGACACGATGTTCGTTTTGTCGTTGTTTGTTGAAATAAATATTGAGTGGAAAATTCCGGAAAGATACATTTTACACACAAACGAAAAGAATAAAAAAAACTATACGGATCGAGCTTGAAAAGAAAAAGAAAAAGAAAAGAGAATAGTTTTTTTAAGTATATAACTTTAAAGAACCAATCAATCGATAGCGATCAATACAAAGAAACATGACACTTATGTGGATTAGTGACGAATGAGTGATGGTGACAAACAAACTGCGTAAAAAATAAAATCTATACAGAGACGAGCGGCGTTTGTTTTTCACAACCATTCAACGCGGCTCACTAAAAAAAGATGAAAAGAAAGCGACGGGAGACTTCTTCCAAAAACTTTAGGACAGGAAATTATTTTAGGTTAAACTGAATTTCAAATCGAAGCATTTTTTTCTCGTTCTATGGATCGTTAACGCGTTGAAGTTGGCGTAAACATAAAGATCAACAAACAAACCAATCAACAAATCATACAAGAGGTGGAATGATTTATGGTTTTATTAAGAGTTCTACAGAAATTAATTATGCGAATAAGTAGAAAATGTGGAGTGTGTTGAAGAGAGACACGAAAATAATTGAGGTTTAGTGCTGCCCGTCCCATTCTTGATCTCTTCGTCTGTTGATGTTCCATGATATGAACCAGAAAAAAAAAACGAAAAAGGAACACTAGAATAGCACAACTAATATTTGCGACTTGATAATTTATCCCGATTTGGTCAACAACCTTTTATGCGCACAATTTCAAAACGATAGCCAATTGTAATTGTAACCGCTCGACTGTAAGCAACAATGAGTCATACAATTTTCAGTAGACAGGTACTTCATTACAAACTATTCAACGTTTCGAACATCCATTTTAATGATGATCGTTGAACGTCACTTCAATGAAACGTATACTTTGGTCATTCGGTTAAACGATTACCTCTTTAACCGATGAAACGATCGAAACTACTTTTTTTTTTTAAATAGACAAACATATCGAATATAAATGAAAAACGGTATAGGATCGTAAAGAATTATCGAATGATACGAATATTTTTGGGAGAAAAAAAGTAAGCATAGAGTAGATCGTTGTTGGAACGATAGTGTGCCACAATATACACAACAGAGCTTGAAAACGAACGCCATTGCAACAAATAATTAGCTGTTCAAATGTAGATGCGCTTAAAATGACGTTGTTATATGTGGCGCAATAGAATGGCAACCTGTATTATTTAAGTGGCCGACCGCTCATCTCTCAATAATCGAAAAAAAAGCAAAATGGTAGAGTTTTTAATCGTTTAAATTTCAAACTATGTGCGAAAAAAATTTCGACCATCATAACGTCTACGGTCGAACCTAGCATAAACGATCGTTGAACTGTTACGGGTCTCAGCAATAGCTTATACAAGTCTGTACAAATTAGAATTTCCTGTCCAACCCAAGTAGGGCGAAATGTTTCATTTCGTTAAGCATGAATGAGATCGCTCTTGAATAAGACACTCTCTTGGAATTCGAGAACAATTTAAAAAAAAAGTACCTCTCCTTGAATAGAATAGAGACTAAGAGATCATTGTTGAATGAAAAGCTACCCCACCGCTTGTAATCAATGCGAAGTTTAAATAAAAAGATGAGCATGACGGTCCTATTCAATGAATGCGTTAAATTTTATGAATAGTTATATTTTAGCATTGATCAGATCTCCATCGACGTTCACTTATGAAGATGACGAGTGATGTGAGATACATTTGAATTAATAATAATAGGTTTTTGTTTCTTTTTTTTCTAAACTGAAATATGAGATTATTGGAGCGTATATGCACCGTTCAAATGTTGTGATTCGCTATGGCGAACACCTTTTAGACACGGTAGGTGCGCGATACGTTTGCAAGCGTCGTATCATCCCATTCAAGTCCCGTACTATTCTGTCGTCCTGAAACTTGTAACATATTATTGACGCTAAACGAGCTCATAAGTCAGCAACGAGAGAGAAATCTGAAAACCCGTCCATACACTAGAATGGTATAACGCACAGCAAAATGTAAAAGCATAACGACTGCTTGGTAGGTGCTCGCATGTATTACCTTTGTTGCACTACTTACGTAAACGGATGTAAAGGTAGCTGTAATTCCATCGATCCCCGTACCGATGCAGCTAACAACCATGTCCACGCATGATTAGCGATCCGTTGGGGAAGCAGCCGGGGGTCGAACCCAGATCTTGTCGAATAGATTTGCCAAATCAGGTTCAGACTCTCTCATTGTTCCTAGTTATGCAAACAACAAGCAGAATCTTTGCTTATGGTGATCGTTCAACACATAAAGCATATGAAGTTCACGAGCAAGCGACAATGCAACAATTTTTTCCTTCTTGTAATTAACGCTTCTAAAATTATGTCGTTTTTTAATCATTATCGTCCCGGACTATAAGAATATAAAAATTTCACAGTTACTTCCATCGGCCCACCTAATAACGTCATATTTATTTATGTGTTCAGAAATCTCATAAATGATTTGTCAGGCGACTAAAATAGTAGCCGCTTAAAGTAAAACAAAGTGAGCGTAATTCGACAGAGAATCCCAGGTGGAATATAAAATGAAACTAGCAGATGTTGTATAAAATCGCAGACACACTTCGGGTGGTTGACTTGAAAACAAACTGGAGACAGAAAAGCAAAAAAAAAGGCCGTGAGCAAACGATCTTTTTCGAGCAATGTTGAGTAGGAGATTTTTCCTTTTTTTCTTTTTGAAATTCTAATCCGAAAATGTCGACTTCTATTTCTGAATTCCAGAATCAACTTTCTGAACCATCATTTCAAGCCTCACTAATGGGCGCCAATATCTGAATTTGTCCTTCACCGATGACGTTTCGGCACTATGCTGCGGCAATTTCTTTCTAGCTTCAAAAAGACAAATCCAATAAACGCTTATGTCATCTGTGAAATTAGGTGTCACATAAAGCTGTGAGCGATCGCTAGCCGTTTTCCTTGTTTCCTCAAATGCTCCATGGATTTACATATCTCGTTTGACGATTCAACGAAATCAACCAAAACAATTTCTTAACCACTCAAAATCATGGCAATTTTCTGCCGTTGATGTGTCGGTAATAGGTAAATGACTAATAAGCGATATGTACAGTAAACATAGACGTACATAAATGATATACATGATTGAATTTGTCGCAAACGTAAAGAAGCGTCAAATAAAGAGCCATTTTTTCAAATGGAAATAATAAAAGCGACTAGTTCGTTGTAAAAGAATTATAATTTCCAATATTTTTATTTAGAGGAAATTTGAGTGTGAGTTTTATTTGATTAATTATAATATTCCGAATGACTTTTATATAAAAATATATCAACGCCTAATTGTTATGTAGTAATCTAATTGCAAAATGTGTTACGTTTCAATAGATCGGCATGGCTTTTTTTATTCATCTTTTCTGGAATTGTTATCAATAAAAGATTGTATTCATCGTCCGATTTCTTGGCTCCGTAGTTCTTTCGTACCCAATACCCTACTCTTATCTCGATCATGGTAGAACGTCAAGAATAAATTCGTCGGAACTGAGACGAGTATTCACGAAGCGGAAAGAGGAGATGGAGGATTGTATTCATCGTCCGATTTCTTGGCTCCGTAGTTCTTTCGTACCCAATACCCTACTCTTATCTCGATCATGGTAGAACGTCAAGAATAAATTCGTCGGAACTGAGACGAGTATTCACGAAGCGGAAAGAGGAGATGGAGGATTGTATTCATCGTCCGATTTCTTGGCTCCGTAGTTCTTTCGTACCCAATACCCTACTCTTATCTCGATCATGGTAGAACGTCAAGAATAAATTCGTCGGAACTGAGACGAGTATTCACGAAGCGGAAAGAGGAGATGGAGGAGAAGAAGGGCCAATAACAGTTCCTCGGTTTTTCAAACAGACAGACTTGTCTCTATTCATCGGGTATTCACCTCGTTCATTCCATACAACACTATAACCTATACTGTATAAAGTTTCCACTTATTTCAGTAAACGATCAGTATATGTTTCATTTGTTACAGCATTTTTTTAAAAACAATTTCATAACATACCAGCGTTTTGCACATGCGGTAGCACATGTTCAGCTTCTTCTTCCTCATCTTCGGTCAGCTCATCATCCTCTCGATAACTGTAATAAGAAGTGATTTATAAACGTTTAGGGACAAGCATGAAAAGCAACAAATACAATTAGGCTGAATATCTATGAGATCTATTTCACAAGATTTCCAACTTGTAAAGATTTCCAACTCAATAGTAGTAAAGACGTTCCGTTTTCGCGGTACTTCTGAATTGTTTTCAAAAAATCTGTAGCAGTAACACCATTGTACCTCGTAGTAATCGCATCAAAAAATGACGAACAGCATTGCTGATCCACAAATACTATTTATTCTATACTTTCTTGTACCGTTCGGAAAAGATGTGAGATAAACGATTTCATTCAGTTATTTAAAAAAAAAATTACTTTCTAAAGGCTAATTCAAAATATTTACACATCAATTAATTACGGCCGAAAATATTGCAGTTCGAAATGGGCCACATTTTTCAGTATCGATATCTCAACGATTCGAGTGCACGTTTCATTTCCTAATGCAATTTTGTTCCCTTTGACTGTTCTCTAAGAGGGTCAGCAAATCATTAAACATACTGTGAAAAGTGAAGGGATGAAATAGACACTTTGTGGGCGATAGTGCAGCATATTTTAGTTAATTTCTGTAGTGGCACAGTTCATTGATCGTTCGCTTTTATGCATTTTGGCAAATTTACGCTTGCGACATTATGTCCACTTTGGCAAATTTACGTTTGTGACATTATGTTTGGCAAATTTACGTTTGCGACATCATGTCCACTTTGGCAAATTCACGTTTGTGACATTATGTCCACTTTGGCAAATTTACGTTTGTGACATTATGTCCACTCTGGCAAATTTACGTTCGTGACATTATGTCCACTTTGGCAAATTTACGTTTGTGACATTACGTCCACTCTGGCAAATTTACGTTTGTGACATTATGTCCACTTTGGCAAATTTACGTTTGTGACATTATGTCCACTTTGGCAAATTTACGTTTGTGACATTATGTCCACTTTGGCAAATTTACGTTTGTGACATCATGTCTATCATGGCAGGTGTATTTGTTAGTCAAACTGGCAAACTTAAATTTGGCGACCACTGAAATCACAGTTATTAAATTTGATGCGCAAAATTTACAAGCTACGATCATCTCCAACACCACGCAATTTCAAAACAACTGCTTCATTAATTGGATTGCATAAAAACGATTCTTAAGTGAAGAATTTTTGAAAGCGGTCGGCTCGGACAAAATTTGAATATTTTTCATTTGCGAATAGCTTACGAAATCGATTTTAACCGGTGAGTCACCAAAGGGCATATCATGGCAGCCCCCAAAGATGATTGATTCATTACCACTCGTTTAGAACGGGGATGAGCAAGTGCAGAAGTGGGATCGTCGCTAAGTTAATTCTGATATAATTTACCTTTCCGCTCCATCAGAGCTGTCATCATCATCCGAAAATTCTCCGGTTTTTTCAACATCCTCGAGTGGATTCACCGTAATATTCATTCCGCTGTCGTCCCATTCCATAGTCCCTTCCTAAATGAGATTTTAATTGCAATGCGCATTGTCCCAGACCTCATTCCACCATACATTCTCGAACACAACAACCCTCAACGTAGCGCTTTCTCGAATATAAACCTCTCTAAACGTGGCCAAAAATGCAACCAGTCGTCCCCATTCTCCCTCTTATATACCTACAGCATACTACACGCTTTCATAAAAGTCGTACATTCAGCATCAACACATCCTGAAAAAATGGCCCAAAAATCAAGGCATCCGATTTTATAGCCCCCGGGGCATTATTCGAGGTAATGCAGTACTCATTTCATGTGTGATGAGACAAGATTTTTAACGTTTTCTTACTCACAGCAATCGCCCTGAATTCTACAGCGGACACTACCCAAGTCTGAGATGAATCCGTTTATATTATGTCTGAAGTGGCTTAAATAGCAACAGGCACACCCAATAGTGTACTCAGTAAGGTAATCAAACATTTCTTATAGAGGATGCAAATAATTTTCCATCTAGGATCTTTCATGTAAAATTTTTCATAACAGCGGAAAATTTTACTTCGAAAACACTTACTTGGTTCTTCCTATTGCGTCTTCTTCTTGGCAAAGGTGTATCGCGCATCTTAAGAACACCAATCACCAAAAGTACGAGCAAAAATCCAACGCAAACCACAACAACAACGGCAACTGCACCACCTGAAAAAGATAAAGAAAACATCTTTCGATGATCATAATGCAAATAATCATAGTCTTATAAGATCTCAATTAAGAATGATGGTCTCCAAAATAATATATGCATACAGTTCGCGATAGAAAGCGCATGCCTCTTTCAAAAAAGAAATTTTTTAATATCCCTTCAAAACGAACTATTGTGTTGTTGCGTAAACAAAGTTGAGGATTGAAAAAATGAGTCCATATTAGTTAGTGTAGTAAGGTTGAAAGCCTAAGCCCCCCTGTCGAGACTTCATCGACCATCATTTTTCGCTTTCCCATTTCGTTCTCCTCGTTGGACGACCAGGCGCGACAGTTTCCTCCTAATTTCAGGATAATGAACATTTATTCATACTGTCTGCGCCGAAATGAAAAGTCACTTCGGCTTATTGTCATTCACATTAACTTAGAGAGACGTGCAACTAACCAGCAATAGCTCCTTGACCAATATCATATCCACGATGAGAGAGAAGTGCTTTCGGTCTTGGCAAATCCATTTCGAGAATATTCTGTAGTCGATTTCCTCCGATCTGATCGAACGCTGGCTCTATTTGATGCTCAACATCGGAAAACATCGCATCGTTTGCCTCTGTTGGCGCTATTGATGGCGTATCAATGTTCATCTGAAACAAAGTTAAATTTTAGTGTTGAAACAAATGCATGAATCTCCTATGATTCCATTTTTCCCGCTGTGTTTCATCAGCCCAAATAGTACCGTCTTGCTCATTCGTCAGTAAATATATGTTTTTGACATCCAGGAAGCTGGAGCGACTTAGTGGCAACAAATCCATCATATTTCATGACCGGGATGCCGTGTGCAAAGCGGCTCCTCAAGCTAAGTGAATTGATGAGGGCAATGCATGGGTTCATCTCGAAAAGAAACTGCACGCTTTGGGAACATGTTATTTATATGTCGACAAGCAACAAGTACAAACTTCCCCATTCCCTCTGCCTCGTTCGTATAGCCTTGGAAAATTGCCGCACTTTTCTCATGGGACCCGCTAAAACAAAGCAACCGATACAGAGAAAGCTTCGCATATGAAGACTTCTCAAACAACCGTTTAACCCTTTTGCATGCAAAGCATCTTCAAACAATCACTTACTCGAAACTTCAACAATGATAGATCCCAAGCACAGCCACAGAATTTGTAACCTCCAGCCCTCGCCCCCCTCTCCCTTGCCGAAACATGGAGTCATATTTATGGACATACAATTTATTATGGACGTATACATTTATTATTATTGCTATTGTTATTATTACTAGTATTATTATTATGAGTATTATTATTGTTAGCATTACTATTACTATTAATGTGTTCTTTTGTATTCTCTTTAGTAAGTCTGTTAAGTCTGTAAAGTAAGCGATTTCAAACTGAGAGATTTCTGCTTATCGACTTCTTTCCATTTCTCTAATTACCATTCCATCTCATTTCCATATCCGTTTCGTCTCCAATCAAACATGACGACGCTTTTCATATGCGCGCAATTTTGCGAGGAATTTGTTGTGATGTCTTTTCGTAAATATTCATTCCTTTCAAATATTAATGGCAGAAATAAAAATAAAAGAACACGAATTATTCATCATTTTCCATTAGGGCACACATAAAAGTGAAAACAATATGAATTCGCCTTAAATATGCGATAGCAGAAAAGGGAAATGTAAGTTATTTTTTCACTGGTTATTCCTCATTTCTGAAGAGAAAATTTATGGCCGATTAAATTAATGAACGCATATGATGAAGAAAAGGTGCCAACGATTTTAGTTGTATGTAAAACCAACATGAGAGCACCCAGCTAAGCCGTAGGTATTGCTAATAAGCCGTATAAAAATCCTAAAATAATTCGACGCTTCTTTTGAGTGGAAAATTTACATTAATTAAATTTAAACTTTCCTTTCTTCATTAATTAAATTAGTTTCAAAAAATCGTTGAATAGAAAGAAATTGGCTTATTATGCAATTATATAAAAGTTTTAAATACCAAAGCTCCCGTTTATTAGATATTATTTTCGCCCTATAAAAACTTCATATTTCACAGCTTCAATACAAGTAAATATGCATAATTTGAAGAGAACGTTGACTAGTAAAATCCAAAAAGGCACTTAAGCATCACAGTGACATTATGTCCACTTTGGCAAATTTACGTTTGTGACATTATGTCCACTTTGGCAAATTTACGTTTGTGACATCATGTCTATCATTTTAGGTGTATTTGTTAGTCTAACTGGCAAACTTAAATTTGGCGACCACTGAAATCACAGTTATTAAATTTGATGCGCAAAATTTACAAGCTACGATCATCTCCAACACCACGCAATTTCAAAACAACTGCTTCATTAATTGGATTGCATAAAAACGATTCTTAAGTGAAGAATTTTTGAAAGCGGTCGGCTCGGACAAAATTTGAATATTTTTCATTTGCGAATAGCTTACGAAATCGATTTTAACCGGTGAGTCACCAAAGGGCATATCATGGCAGCCCCCAAAGATGATTGATTCATTACCACTCGTTTAGAACGGGGATGAGCAAGTGCAGAAGTGGGATCGTCGCTAAGTTAATTCTGATATAATTTACCTTTCCGCTCCATCAGAGCTGTCATCGTCATCCGAAAATTCTCCGGTTTTTTCAACATCCTCGAGTGGATTCACCGTAATATTCATTCCGCTGTCGTCCCATTCCATAGTCCCTTCCTAAATGAGATTTTAATTGCAATGCGCATTGTCCCAGACCTCATTCCACCATACATTCTCGAACACAACAACCCTCAACGTAGCGCTTTCTCGAATATAAACCTCTCTAAACGTGGCCAAAAATGCAACCAGTCGTCCCCATTCTCCCTCTTATATACCTACAGCATACTACACGCTTTCATAAAAGTCGTACATTCAGCATCAACACATCCTGAAAAAATGGCCCAAAAATCAAGGCATCCGATTTTATAGCCCCCGGGGCATTATTCGAGGTAATGCAGTACTCATTTCATGTGTGATGAGACAAGATTTTTAACGTTTTCTTACTCACAGCAATCGCCCTGAATTCTACAGCGGACACTACCCAAGTCTGAGATGAATCCGTTTATATTATCTCTGAAGTGGCTTAAATAGCAACAGGCACACCCAATAGTGTACTCAGTAAGGTAATCAAACATTTCTTATAGAGGATGCAAATAATTTTCCATCTAGGATCTTTCATGTAAAATTTTTCATAACAGCGGAAAATTTTACTTCGAAAACACTTACTTGGTTCTTCCTATTGCGTCTTCTTCTTGGCAAAGGTGTATCGCGCATCTTAAGAACACCAATCACCAAAAGTACGAGCAAAAATCCAACGCAAACCACAACAACAACGGCAACTGCACCACCTGAAAAAGATAAAGAAAACATCTTTCGATGATCATAATGCAAATAATCATAGTCTTATAAGATCTCAATTAACAATGATGGTCTCCAAAATAATATATGCATACAGTTCGCGATAGAAAGCGCATGCCTCTTTCAAAAAAGAAATTTTTTAATATCCCTTCAAAACGAACTATTGTGTTGTTGCGTAAACAAAGTTGAGGATTGAAAAAATGAGTCCATATTAGTTAGTGTAGTAAGGTTGAAAGCCTAAGCCCCCCTGTCGAGACTTCATCGACCATCATTTTTCGCTTTCCCCTTTCGTTCTCCTCGTTGGACGACCAGGCGCGACAGTTTCCTCCTAATTTCAGGATAATGAACATTTATTCATACTGTCTGCGCCGAAATGAAAAGTCACTTCGGCTTATTGTCATTCACATTAACTTAGAGAGACGTGCAACTAACCAGCAATAGCTCCTTGACCAATATCATATCCACGATGAGAGAGAAGTGCTTTCGGTCTTGGCAAATCCATTTCGAGAATATTCTGTAGTCGATTTCCTCCGATCTGATCGAACGCTGGCTCTATTTGATGCTCAACATCGGAAAACATCGCATCGTTTGCCTCTGTTGGCGCTATTGATGGCGTATCAATGTTCATCTGAAACAAAGTTAAATTTTAGTGTTGAAACAAATGCATGAATCTCCTATGATTCCATTTTTCCCGCTGTGTTTCATCAGCCCAAATAGTACCGTCTTGCTCATTCGTCAGTAAATATATGTTTTTGACATCCAGGAAGCTGGAGCGACTTAGTGGCAACAAATCCATCATATTTCATGACCGGGATGCCGTGTGCAAAGCGGCTCCTCAAGCTAAGTGAATTGATGAGGGCAATGCATGGGTTCATCTCGAAAAGAAACTGCACGCTTTGGGAACATGTTATTTATATGTCGACAAGCAACAAGTACAAACTTCCCCATTCCCTCTGCCTCGTTCGTATAGCCTTGGAAAATTGCCGCACTTTTCTCATGGGACCCGCTAAAACAATGCAACCGATACACAGAAAGCTTCGCATATGAAGACTTCTCAAGCAACCGTTTAACCCTTTTGCATGCAAAGCATCTTCAAACAATCACTTACTCGAAACTTCAACAATGATAGATCCCAAGCACAGCCACAGAATTTGTAACCTCCAGCCCTCGCCCCCCTCTCCCTTGCCGAAACATGGAGTCATATTTATGGACATACAATTTATTATGGACGTATACATTTATTATTATTGCTATTGTTATTATTACTAGTATTATTATTATGAGTATTATTATTGTTAGCATTACTATTACTATTAATGTGTTCTTTTGTATTCTCTTTAGTAAGTCTGTTAAGTCTGTAAAGTAAGCGATTTCAAACTGAGAGATTTCTGCTTATCGACTTCTTTCCATTTCTCTAATTGCCATTCCATCTCATTTCCATATCCGTTTCGTCTCCAATCAAACATGACGACGCTTTTCATATGCGCGCAATTTTGCGAGGAATTTGTTGTGATGTCTTTTCGTAAATATTCATTCCTTTCAAATATTAATGGCAGAAATAAAAATAAAAGAACACGAATTATTCATCATTTTCCATTAGGGCACACATAAAAGTGAAAACAATATGAATTCGCCTTAAATATGCGATAGCAGAAAAGGGAAATGTAAGTTATTTTTTCACTGGTTATTCCTCATTTCTGAAGAGAAAATTTATGGCCGATTAAATTAATGAACGCATATGATGAAGAAAAGGTGCCAACGATTTTAGTTGTATGTAAAACCAACATGAGAGCACCCAGCTAAGCCGTAGGTATTGCTAATAAGCCGTATAAAAATCCTAAAATAATTCGACGCTTCTTTTGAGTGGAAAATTTACATTAATTAAATTTAAACTTTCCTTTCTTCATTAATTAAATTAGTTTCAAAAAATCGTTGAATAGAAAGAAATTGGCTTATTATGCAATTATATAAAAGTTTTAAATACCAAAGCTCCCGTTTATTAGATATTATTTTCGCCCTATAAAAACTTCATATTTCACAGCTTCAATACAAGTAAATATGCATAATTTGAAGAGAACGTTGACTAGTAAAATCCAAAAAGGCACTTAAGCATCACATTAGAGCTATCGAAATATCCCAAAATCAGCTCCGACATTATTTAGTAGTACCTGACAACTTGTGAAACACATAACCCCTCTCGAATCACTCTTGTGACGAGTTTTTTTTAAAAATTAAACAATAATCTCAGCACATTTCATTGTATGTGTATGTCCCGTTTTCAAATATCACGAAGCATATAGCATTTTCGTCGAAAAAAAATCCCTACTCAAAACAGTATGATAACCGTATAAAATAATTGCCCTGGTTCGAAACCGTACCGAAAAAAGCAACTTTCTTTTACCTCCTTGTAAACCGTAACGTCCAAAGCACTAACTGCATGACATCATCAAACTAATATATGAATACACTAATCGCGTCAAAAGTACTTAAAGTTCTCTGGATGATTTCTGGACGCTTCAAGCTTCAAGTGATGTCCGATCCGATTCTTCGCAATTTTTAATTTATGAACTTACAAGGAATACGGTAGCAAAACGGATGGCGCAAACCCTACAATTAAGTTCATTCTCAATTCTCAAATTACTGCAATTGAAATTCACCAAGAATACGATATTGCGCATTCATTCTATAGAGCAAAACATAATGGGAAATACTGTATAATGGTAAGTTCAAAGAAAACGTTTCGCAAAGTTGATAGCAAAATTGAATTTTTTCAGGGCTACTGTATTGAGAGTTCTACGGTGGAGACGGTAATGATGACTTAAAAAGCTTACGGTAACGACAAGTTCATTGCTTAACACTCGGCCTCCATCCATAGCACATTGTACCGTATAGATTCGCTTCGAGTATGAATCGGCTCGTGTATTAAAGTAATGGATTTTTGAGAGAATTTCTCGATATCCTTTAACCTTTTCTTTGCCTTTTAAAAGGATTCCCTGAAAGTGATTGATATATGTTGATGACAGCGCATATGCATACTTAAACATAAGCATCCATTAGCTTAATAGTTTTGAGATGAAATAGAGGAATGTGATCGATCTTTCAATGCCTTTTTGCTTAGCTAAAAAAACAAATCGAAGAAAGTACTGCATATGATTGAATTGAGAGGTATCAAAGCACTGAAATAAAATTACCTACGACTCAGTCTTGTTGCTAATAACAGGCTTAATAACTATATATATATATATAATAGCAATAAACGACTATATATATAACTATGTATATATAACAGTATATGTGTAACAGTAACTATAACTATATATACAACAGTATATACTTAATAACTATATAGTAACTGTAACTATATATAACTATAACAGTAATAACTACAGCTACATATATAACAGGCTTAATAGTAATAAATGGCTTCATTAATCAAATCTAAATCCGCCTTTTTGAATTCCCCTACTTCTTTCATCTACAACGAAATCAACTCGGGTTCTTCCCTTCATAGGACAACAAAGAAATCATTTCAGCTACACTTTTTCATGTGCATATTGTACTCAAAAAACTTTCGGTCTTTTCAAATGTTGTTGACAACGACACAAGTAGGAGTCGAGTAGAAACGACCGTAAGTGAAATAATGAATTATCGCTCATAACTATTTAACGAAGATATGCCAAAGATCATGAAATAGCGTATGCAAATTTCTTTTTGATCAAATCGAAATCTATTACTAATCGATTGATCTGAAGAATATATGGGATATTAGAAGTGATGAATTTATGCGATCTTCTTGAGGAAAAGCAATCAAAGTTGATTGTCAACGAAAAACATTGAGTGGAAGAGAATGTTTCGTTTAATAGTGAATTTCTTTACGAGACAAGCTTCCATCTAAAAGTAGTTTCAATGGTTTTTTTGCTTCGACCTCAAAAGTTCGTTTCCATACGGGATTGAAAGTAAAAGTAAGATAAATTGCACTTGAGCAAATGAGATGCATACATGAACTCAGCTAGTCAATATTTTAGAGTTTGATTGCAAGCTTAATTTGTTGCTGCGCCGACTTTGCAACCTCAATTGATTTTTTTTTCAGAGATTTTCTTTTTTTTTCCTTCTTCTGTGTTCTCTCTTTTCATTCCAATTTTCGATTGCTTCAGAACAGCAAACAATTTCAATCAAAAATCGATTTATAGGTTGCAAGTTCTCCGTCACAAAAAAAACGAAATAAGACAAACGGATATGCGATGAATAAGCTCATGTGGATAAGATATTTGGTTATGAGACGTATGGAAAAGTTCCTGAATTGCAAAGTATCCAGAGTAAAGGCTATCAATCGCTTCTTCATTCAATATCAACTTCAGTGATCGATGACAAATTTTGGTCGATGTTTAGCTAAAGATTTGCTTCTTCTTATCTCTTCTCCTGCTAGCGAACATTCAGAAATAAAATGGGATCGTAATCGATCAATTCCTATTTTATATCAATTCATATTCTCACATCAGCTCTCTGAAAGCTTAAATTCCCTGCATCGTATTCAAACGGTCATCGGTTTCCAGTACTCCCTATTGATGCCGAAAAAGAGAAGGAAAACCGAAATGGGCAACCAAGTTCAATCGTCGTTTTTTTTGCTGTCTCTCTTCCTATCTATGTAACTTTTTCGGTACGCTATTACTTGCTCCAATTTTCATTATTGACTCCTACACTATCGATTCCTACAATTCATTCGTTGGCTTTTTATTCAACTTAACTGACCGACCTGTTTGTCATGCTCGAAGTCGATGTGCAATGCGGCTATTAGAGAGGCCGGTGATGAGAAGTATTCAAGATCCATATCACGTGATGGCTTCAAATGTACCTTACACCAATCTAGCGTTGAATCGCTCGTTTTATCTACATCTTCTGCAAAAAAAAAAACGGAAATTTGACGGCATTTTAAATCGATAAAGAAATTCGTTTCAAGAATCAAAACTGTGTTTCTCAAAGAATTATATTAAAAGGAGTAATATATTAAAAATGGAAGCAAAATGAAGCGGTAAAGAGAGACTGGTTAAATGAAAATACGTCCCTATTATCCCAGCACCAACTGTACGCCCTATTCATCTAGGTGTCCAGTATTCACGAACAACTAAACCGGATGGAAATTAAATTTCAAAACTGCGCTTCTCGTAATTGCCTCAACTAATTAGCTTTTCATAAGGTTCAAAACGTAGGTGAATAAAGGAACTCAGCCTTCCGAAACTCTGTTAGATTAGGATTTCTTTCGCCTATTTTAGCAAAAAAATTCCATTATGACATCGCATCTAACTGATATCTCCCGCTATATGAGAACCTTCAAATAGCGTTACCATCGTTAATATTCTGTGTCACAGTGATTTTGATATCGGGTAGCATTGGTGCACCAGTTTTGACGAGATGCTGATCACTTTTCACCACCGAAACACCACTTATCGAAACTATCGGGTCCGCCAACTTCTGTACGAAAATATATCCTTTGGCTGGAGTTAGAGGAAGCTGAAACAAATTGTATATATAATTAATTACTCATTAATTTCCATGCTAATTAACGTCTTCTGTGAACTATAATGAAATGCTTTTTATTCTCGCATTCCTCTGGAGGACATAAAACACTGCAAAGAACTTCTTCAACCTGAGATGCACCGACGGACGATTACGACAATTGACCTATATACAAGAATCTATATACAAGAATACAAGAATTAAAATATTGATTTTATTTTTTCATCTATTCATCATATATACACATATATATGTATGCGAATATGTACGTATATATACATATAAATGCACATATACGTCGCCTGAACCAATTCGAAATTATAACCCAAAACGAACCATCTTGCCATCGGCACATCGTACCGAAGTATTGATTTCGAATCCACGATGACCTGGTGTTGGCGTTTCCATCGAATTCACATAGACAGCCTTCTGAAGCAATAGCGAGAGATCTTCGGCCGTATTCGCTTTTAATGTCAACATCGAGGAATCCTTATCGAAAATCGCCTCCTGAAAACCATTTCAACCAATAAGAATGTTTTGGTCAATATATAAAGAAATATCAGGGAACATCGCAAATCAAAAATTAAGACATATATCATTCGTGCAAGGCAATTGGAAAAGCAAATAAAAACCTGAAAAAGACGCGAGCTATGCGCAAGCGGTTTTGTGCTTTTTTTGAATTGCAGTAACCGCTGTTCTATTGGGTCACGCAATAAATTATCCTTCAAGCCTGTGCCATTATGGATTGCCGATCTCATGATTTAGCGATTTGGATATTTATAAACAGCGGCGAGTTCCATGTGCTGACATTCCTTACTACTTTGTGAGTACTTAAGTAACTGTCATGTTAAAAGAAAAGATAAATATGGAAATAAATTTGATTCATTACGGATTTCGAAGCGAAATTATTTAAAAAGCATACGGATGAGCATACATTTCAAGCTATTCAACTGTTAAGTTCGACAATTTGAGCCGATATTATTCATACTACAATTTCGTTATCCCTAAAGCTCAGCCATCTGCTTCGCTGACTCGCCATCGACTAGTCGACAGTACACAGCAATGGATAATTTCATCAAGAAAAAAAATCACACCATTTTACCACGTAATTGCACTATGTATTTTAGCTAGAACATAAAAAAACGATCGTGTACCACTTCTAAGTGTTACAGCGCTGTAAATAATATCGTCGGTCTTGTGAAAAAGGAACTTTATAACAAATTTGTGCGCAAACGAATAAATCTAATTCAATTCAAACAATCGATAGCTGAACGAACCTCTCCAGGTACAAGTTGATCAATAGCTGTAAACTGAAGTTGTTCTTTGCATTGATGAGCACAGAGCAAAGCCTGAGGTCTTTCGATTTTGCCCGATAGATAGAGCATTGATGAGAGATGACCCTTAAAGAACTGTGACATCGATTGGCTTCGTCCATGCCAACATGCGCCGACAACGAGTCGAGTTTTCTAAAAATCAAGATGACTTAATTACAATTAGTTGTCTTATTCAAATCTATTTATTGCATATTCACAACATTAATCGACATGACCGTCTCCGATTGATCTCGATAACTTCGTGTTTTAAGCGTCCCATATTCAATTCATTAACTCAGCCAACCAACCATATGGAAGTGCTACACTGCACAAGCCTGAATGATGTCTAAAAAATCAGCACTAAGATTTTTCACCAGAAAAAAGCGTAGAATAAATATGTGCAAGGACTTACTGTAGGCATAATAATAAGTATGCACATTAGTTGACAAATGGATTCCAGGTTATTTCTCATATATATATATATGTACACAGAGAGAGAGAGAGAGAAAGACAGAGAGAGAGACGGAGGGGGAGAGAGAGACAGAACGTGTAGCAGGAGGTCATCAATACGTGCAATGTGTACTAGAAGGCTATCGGAAATTGTATAGTACGTACTTCTTCCATCAGATCAACTATTAAACTTTCACAAACTGCCCACAATAACGAAGCTGCATAATTATAGTTCCTATTTCAGTTTATTTGATTGGCCATATAAATCCTGTGCGAAATTCGCCTTTCCTTCTTTTTCGAGTACTCTGTGACTACACCGGCTTTGAATTCCGCCCTCATTACTTTAAACCCAAGCATTTTGCAGCTCCTTCGATAGATTAGCTCAAAAATATGTATACAAAATGATTTTACTGTGTAGATTACTAGATTACAATCACCAAAATTCGCTAGTTATAGCATCAGCATTTGCCGAGGTGAAATTACCCCTTATACATGTCAATCGAGATCGATCTCAAGGTGCACAAATATGGCAAGTAAAACGGCTTACACAATCCAATCGCAATGAGTAAGAATATATAACAACTAAATTTCATTGATAAAATGTGGAAATTTGAAGCAAAAAAAACGTGCTAACCAATTGTTTGGTATGATGAAGCGGCCAATCATCAAGTATTTCTGGGTTCTCATTTGTTGCGATAAATTTCTTTCCATCAATGTAGAGATCCACCTATAAAAATAGTCAGTATATAAGCTGAAATTTTCGATTATTTAAATATAAAAGCGTTTTGGTTATTCGTTGTAGGCATCCAATTTTCAACAACACCAAAACTTACTGAGAAGAAAACCCCCTCCTAGAATTCTCTCAAACTGAATTCATTCGAGGTTTAAGGTAGATTTAGGGGCAATATAATCGTTAGGATAAATGCAGCTTTAATTTCGCTGTTGCTCGAAACGCAAAAATGTCTTACGCATAAGGATGTCATGGATGACACCCTTTAAATTTTTATTAGATGAAAAATTTTGCGTACGTTTTCGCTGTTGATATGTCATCCACTAAATGTTTTAATAACAGCTATCACTGCTTTGCCATTTCATTTTCGATAATAAACGAAAACTATTCATTGGCTCAATAATCTCACTAAGCTCATTAATAGTGAGTGCAGTGATGTGCTGAAGTACATATAACGTATTATATGGATTTAATAGAGGGGTGTAGGCTAAACCAAAATTTTTAAGAAATCTGCCTCATTTCCTCCCCCCTAATGAAGGGATATCCTATCAGGAAGTGCCTCACCAAAGTTTTATCACATTGGAACGAAGGTTTTTCTTTTGATGAAACAAGAAAGGAACAGATAAGAGGTTGGAGAGGGGGGGGGGGTGTGGTGCTCAAAACGCCTCTCGCTATTGTAAAAAAAACGGCTTTAACCGTCGTAATGATTACGGGCAAGCGCATTAACGGCTGAATTTCAGAAATGTGAGGCTTCACCTCTTCCGTTCAATTATAGCGACAAGAAATATCGTATTTTTCATCGACCGAGGATGGGTGGTGCTTCGTAGCATAAATCTCATTTGATAAGAATTAAATATGAATTTCAATTCAGTTAAATATATAGGCCGATATATGTCAAAACAATCTCCTAAGTGTTTACTGTAATTCTCTTATGATGTGCATAGCCTGTGTCAATCTACTCTATAGATAATAAGTAATGATTTTAAAAGACTGAAACGACTCATGCGTCGTCCTAAACGGATACAAGAAATTTCCTTCATTAAATTTTACAAGGTACGATGAGATTTTAGGGTATATGCTTAAGAAATAATAAACTGTTGTGCACTGAACAAAGTCCCCGGTGATATGAAGATCAGGGGAAGGGGAAAGAGAGACTATATCTTAATGTATCTTAATGAGAGTTTGTTTTGGATAAGCAAGTGACAACTGCATTCAGTAAAAGTTTTCATCTCTGCAGTTGCAAAGGATTAACTACCATGGAATATAACAAAGACGAAAAAGAATCATTAATACTTAAGTCAACTCCTACACACTTTTTAACAAATACATAGTCTCCCTTGGAGCGTACATCATCTTAAGCGTTAAACGTTTGCCCTTTCGGATAACATCTGCTAGCTGTTTGTATTAGCTGCGGTTATAATTAGCATTCAGATCTCATTTGAGTAACCTTTACGCTTCAGCTCACGTAAATATCACAGAAAGCTTCATAAGCTTCATAAGCCAGAAATGTGCTCTCGAAATAAATACTCTCTATTGTTTATGATGAATATTCTCGTTCGCACAGCTAGTTTACTGGCCTACTGATCTTGTTCTACTTGGCTCCATGCATTTTACAACTCCTTTCGAACCCCCGTTGAGCTCCAAAGAGCAGAAAAAATTAACTTACGTATATGAATTAGAAAACTTAAACTAAAATATACTATTAGATTTCAATGACGTTTCGGGTGCATAAAAAACAAACTTGATCGACAGATGCGAACAGTATAGAGTATGTATGCCAGCTATCATCGCACACTTCTGGTATACTCCAACGCCATTCGGCTGCTTTGAAAGCCGCTTCCGCATTGCTTTCGCGTCTCATTAACATCTCCAGTTTACAATGTCGAGTATAGACCGCAAAATGATGACGATTCATGTCTATAAAGAACAAAAAAATGCATCCTTGTACGGGCAATAGCATTGCTAATATAACATTCCGTGCACTTTCAGTACCACCCTTTTCTGGTACAAGTTTCCATAAATGTTCTGAAGAAACTATAATTTTGAAGCGTACGATTGTGCAGGAGGAAATTTTCGATGAAATTTTAAATTTTTTTCTTTAAAAAAAGGTGGTATATTCGTTTCTTAGAGGGAATGGCAAATCGAAATCGTAAGGCGCCCATTGCACGGTTACGCACATGGCAAGCACCCTTAGTTTTCGCTTTACAACGGTCAGTCAGAAAAAAAACGCATATCGCTTTAAAATACCATATAATTTCTATCTAGCAATAAATAATACCAAACAATTTATAGGGACATCATTATGAACTAGATGCTTGTAGTAAGAAAAATGTTTTGCTACTGCTGAATTCCTTGTTAAGTGCGTACTTCGCCATAGTAGATAACAAGGAAAGTTTTTAAAAATAATATGCTTCTTTTACTATTACCAACTGCTATAGGGTCAGCCAATATATTAGACGGCTACTGCTTTGACTTGATTTATTCTCTTAATCTATAACGCTTTGCTTCCATATTGCTTCCACATTATTTTTTCCTAAGAAATCGAACAGCCCAACTTATACGATTTTAGATCGGCGGTTCGTATACGACCTTAAACGCTCTCATTGGCCCAACGTCTGCATTTCATTAGGAGTTACGCCAAGCCATATTGCGGGGGCATTGGGTCATTAAAACTACCCTTAGCTAAGTTGTAGAGCTACGGGAGAGCACTCGTTAGATTTTATGTCGCAAATATCTGCTTCCTCCGTTTCTTAAGGTCCCGTGCACCTCCACCATCCACTTGTTTTGAGCTCTTTATCCCCCACCCCCTC
>JPKZ01000480.1:215351-238449 GCA_000803305.1 Toxocara canis
CCTCTCCCGTCGTGAACTTCTCGCCCTCTTGCTCTCTTCGATACAACCCTCTATGCTGTCTTATTTGCACCTTTACACTAATACTGAATCATTTTTACGAAAAAAAAACACTAGCTGAGAAAGTGCATGTGCATATTTTTCTTCGTTTCAAAGTGTTCTGCTGCGCCAAATCAACATGAAACATTTTTAGACATTTTTAGAAGTACACTATTCTTGCAAATTGAAGTGACATCATTTCGTCACAACACACTAGACAACAGCACCAATTAGATGGTGTAATTTTGATTTATTTTATGAAGATGAGATTGCTAAGAACTTAGCCAATTCGCAAAAAAAAAAATCGTTGTTCAGCATAACAGCATTCGATACAACACAAACAAACGTTCCATCATAATATAAGCATCCCAAAGCCTTAAGCGTATACCAATTATGAAAAATTTTTTAAACTAGGATTTTAAAAAAATTTTTCGTTATTCGCTCTGATGCAATAAACTAATAGCGAATTTTCAACTCATTAAACTTCACATGATGCTCATATTAGGCATGTTATTAAATGTCGAAACGCAATGAAGTTCCATTCGTGAAAGGAAACGTTCCTAAAGAAGGCGATGTCGGTGAAGCGGTCGAGTCGAAGCGAATAAATGAGCGAACCACATGAATAAATAATAGTGCGAAAATGATGAAGAATGTTTCAGCTATGGGCGCCATCATTTTAAGTCGTTTTAACAAATATCAAACCATCGTCGCATTCCACGACATCAGGCGAATCACAATGAGAGAATGAAAAGAGAATAGAAAAAAAGAAAAAGAGAAAAATTTAAAAAGAGAGAGTGGGCAAGCTAAAAAAAGAGCTAGATAAGAGTGAACGTAATAGAAAACTCTTGAATCGTCTAGGATGGGGCTAATGAGGGCGTCAAGAGCTCATGCATTACCGTAATCCGAATAGCTAATATCTTTGATTAAAAATGATTTTGATGATGACGATTTTTTTGGCGCAGACACTTCGCATGATGTCTTATATGGAACGAACGACGACTGTTCAGAACTACACAATTGAAGTATGAATGCGAATGAGGTGCTGACCGTCCAAATCTACTTGTTAAATCTAATATAATAAGTCTACGGGTTGAATCTAACGTAACAAATCTACGTGTTAAATCTAACATAACAAATCTACGTGTTAAATCTAATATAACAAATCTACGTGTTATATTAAATAAATCACAGTATTAATACTTATCTATTGACATAGTAAATACATATTTATTGTTGAAATCTATTGACATGTAATAAAAATATAACAAATCTTAATTAGACACGTTAAATAATAAAAATTACACTTAAAAAAGTATTAAGGAAATTAATTACAACGAATATATATATATATATATCTAACATAAAAATAATTGTATTAGATTTGCATATGGTAACTGTGATTCGTACTAAAGCGAAAAATGATCACAAATGATATACGATTATCTATCTCTCATAAACGCCGTTATGATTGCAATGAAAATGCAAATATGTGGCATCATGCACTTTCGGAAAGAATTTTTTCATTCTCAACATGTCTCCACTTCTCTATTCGATCAACATCATAAACAAATGTTCTTCGATATATTCCCTCTCATATCAATCAAACTCAGCGCGCCACTCTTCATTTTCATTTGATCGTTCGCTAAAAAAAGCAATGGAACAAGTATCGGGTATTTTGTGAAACTGAGTCGACAAACGAGAAAAAAAAATTCTTTTTTTAATGTTTTAAATGAATGTGTTGATCGAAAACGCCTCACCGAAAATTAAATTAGTTTAATTAAGCTATAATTAGTCATAATATGCAACTTATAATAATATGCAAATGTGATTCACAAAAGTACTTTGAACACTGCATGCGGTAAATATGATCAAATCGATCGTTGAAATAGTTTAGGAAAATTTTTTAAAAAATTTTGTTAGAGAAAATTTGAATATGAAGAATATATGAGCAAAAATTCTTCGATTTTCAAACAATTCTGAAAATGAATTTCAAATAACAGTATCCTCTATGCTTCGTAAGAAAACATGATAACCAAAAAAGACACCTATGGTTAGTGTCTTCTGTCTTATATGGAACGAACGACGACTGTTCAGAACTACACAATTGAAGTATGAATGCGAATGAGGTGCTGACCGTCCGATGAGGTAATTTTGAGTAATATGGTGCCTCCCTCCTTCCCCTCTCCCCCCTACCCCCCTTCTTTGGACATGATGTGAAAAAATTTTGCTGGACGTTTTCAATAAGAAAAAGGGAAAAATTACATCCATTTATAATTAGTGGACTGATAACCAATAAAATATTGCCATCAAAATTCCAAATTCAGCGAAGCCTCCTACTGGGCCATGAAACATGCTTGAACTAAGCCCTATGGCAGCATCAGTCATCAAAAATGGGCCCATAAGGAATGGGATCTCATGCCTTCTGGCCTCCTATCTAAAGAAGACACCACTGCGCGTTCAGAAAAATGGCTAAATGCGTTTTTCATTCATAAGGGCCTATTCGGGCGGCCAGTAGCTCAGTTGTAGAGCTCCCGTTTCGCATGCGGGAAGATCTGGGTTCGATTCCCGGCTACTTACCCGACGGATCGCCAGCAGGCTTACCACCAGGCGTTCCGAAACTGGTCAAAACGACCATGCCTGGGCATGGTTGTTAGCAGTATCGATGCGGGAATCGATGAAATTACAGCTACCTTTGCATCCCTTTGCAAGGGCCTATTCGTCCTCTTCAAAACGTTGCAGTAATTCTGGTCTCATCAAACCTGTTACTGTATTTCGAGAAGGCTGGCACTGACCAAAAATCCTCCCTCTCTTGCTTGGCAATTCTGGGAACGCTATTAGCTTAAGGCTATTCATTAGCTGAGTTGAAGAATAGGAGCACAATATGATCATGGGATCATATTATTGCACCTCTCGTTGCGACGTTAGCAGCCAATGTCTTATGCACAGTAATCAGCTCCGTATTCATTTGCAATCGGCCAAATGGATACGGAGCTGATTGCCTTGCATAAGGTATTCGTTGCTGACGCCTCAAGGAAGAGCACAACCGCATCGTACGAGCACTCCCTTCGAATGAAATCCTTATTACACAACTGCAAACTCTTAGAAAGGAAAGCTTAGAGAGTATAAAACAAGACAAAACAGTGGTTTGAAACTTATATAAAAATGAGCAATGAAACGACCGCAAATAGGGGGAAAAGGATATTGAACAAACGTACGAAGAAAAGGTGCGAAATTTTGATATCAAATGACTATACTCGAGAAATTTTGAAAAACTCTGCCGCTCCCTCCTTTCGTCCCCCTCTGTCCCCATCCCTTCGCATCACCTCTCTACAGAACTCGATCAAACTCGAACAAAAGTGCTAGAACCTTCTTGAAACAATACGAATTTTTATACTGAAAGTTTTCGATTCTTTCCTTGTCTGCGCAAAATCGGCTTACATTTAATATAGGAAGATAGTACGCATTTCATGAATGGTACACATCAACAATTTGAATATTATTTGTTAGTACAAGTGAAAAAAAGTATTTGAGTTGAGAAACGAAATGACAATCGAATGCCTATATTTCGGCTCAGGCAATAAATATTTATTGTTTATTGCACAGAAATAGATAGGGGGGGATGGGAGGGGAGAGGAGGGAAGAACGAGGGGAAGAGGAGGGGAGAAGGGGGAGGAAGAGAAAAAGGAAGAGGTCGGGAAATGGAAAGAAAGAGGAGAATGGTACGAAATTTGTGTCATCATGAGTATATGAATACGCCGTCCGGTCGTATTCACATCATGCATCGTCGAATCGTCGTTCTAATTTGGAATTTTCATATTCGCTAACCGCTATAGCGAATGTACTTCGCATATACGACAAATAAATCGATGTGTAAAAAAAATCGAAATCTTGCAATTGAACGAGACTTGTACTACTACTGATGCCATGCATGAAACCACCTAATTAATTACTAAGTGCTTGGGAGAGCGGAACTAAAAATTCGATCAACTACAATTAGTTCGGTTTAGCAATTTTATTTGAATTTAATTATTAATTATTCGTATTAGTTAAATTTGACTCATTAACTTAACTATTTCTTGAACACCTTACAAACTTATGACGCCTAATTCACTTATCCGATAAGATAATTGCACGAAATACTTTCAATAATGGTAATAACAAAAAATCAGTTAAGTGAATAAATAAGAGTTTCAACTTCGATGAGAACCATTAACTTATGCATGGAATATGGATGTTTGAATTTGAATAAGGCGTGATTGACAGAAGGGAGAAGAGGATAGTTTAGCTGTCTCGGCTTAAGTAACCTGCTCGCCTTTCTCCTATCTGTCGGTGCCTTAGTATGAGCCATACATCAGAGATGGTATTTAGCATGTTGTCCACTGCTGTCAAATAAAGTACAATTTACATGGAATTTGGAGTTATAAAGATTGTTTGGGTCAATTCAGCTGGGCTGCACATGGGTGCAATGAACCCTCAGGGAATCGCAGAAAATATTGAAGTAATAAAAGCCTTCTTTGCTAGTGCGCTTTCAAAACAACTATTAGAAAGAGATGCTAGGCCAAATGTTACCGTCTCACACTCTCAAGTGCTACATTAAGATTTTTTATATTTAATAAATTAAAATCGAATCGAATCGAATCGAATCTTCGATGCTACCGTCTCACACTCTCAGGTGCTATATTAAGATTTTTTATATTTAATAAATTAAAATCGAATCGAATCGAATCGAATCTTCGATGCTAACGTCTCACACTCTCAGGTGCTATATTAAGATTTTTTATATTTATTAAATTAAAATCGAATCGAATCGAATCTTCGATGCTACCGTCTCACACTCTCAGGTGCTATATTAAGATTTTTTATATTTATTAAATTAAAATCGAATCGAATCGAATCTTCGATGCTACCGTCTCACACTCTCAGGTGCTATATTAAGATTTTTTATATTTAATAATTTAAAATAACAGAAGTTCGTTTAAAAAGTCACAAAAATTTTCGTAATCGTTTTCAGGTGTGCAATCGATAAGCGACTGATCTTAACAATAAAGTAAGCATAAGTGCACAATACAACTTTCAAGCACTTCAACGATACACATAATGTATTTTTCTTCAGAAGATATCCTCTCTGTATGATGTTTGCGGAAGAATTCTTACGAAGTACAGGAATTTCAGATAAACCTGAATAACTATGAAGCACAATCGCTGCCCATAACAAAACAACGAACTGAGTAAAATACCAGTCATAGAATTAACGTCTTATTTTCATAAAAGTGTATCATCGATAACAACACTACAATGATAGCTTATCGGCAAATAAAGGTTTTCGGTCGATGAGTGGAAATACTGAAGAGAAATAAACAAACAACGCGGCAACAGGAAGCATATTTCGTCAGCAATCATATTTTGGTGATATTACTTCATAAGTAATTATCGAGGCTGTTTTGGTGTGATCAGTACGCGCCTTATGAATGCAGAATCTTTTTGGAAAGTGCACTGCTTCAATTTATTAGCGGATTCAGTAATGGGAAGACATGTTGTCAGTTTTCGCCGACCCTAGTTTGTTCGACAACGAACCAACCATGTAAAGCCGGAAAAATTTCTGAGCTGTGTACTCCACTCTCCTGCCAATTCTGGATTCCCTATCCTTGGACGGCTTGAAGAGAATGCAGAATCTTTTTGGAAAGTGCACTGCTTCAATTTATTAGCGGATTCAGTAATGGGGAAGACATGTTGTCAGTTTTCGCCGACCCTAGTTTGTTCGACAACGAACCAACCATGTAAAGCCGGAAAAATTTCTGAGCTGTGTACTCCACTCTCCTGCCAATTCTGGATTCCCTATCCTTGGACGGCTTGAAGAGTCGACAGGAAGGGGAGAGGGGGGTGGGAGGGGGTGGGGAAAGACTTCCCAGGCGTCACACTCATGACATCTGTTCTTACTGCTCCTGACAACCGCTCCATTAACAACATCAATAAATATGTATCAGTCTGTGTGATACTTACGGTTTCTCTTCTTGTCGTCCGAGTTTACGAATGCGATCAGCATGGATTAGTGCTTGTTTCAAAAATTGAGCGTCTTTATCCATTGCACAAAAATAAAACACTTTCACCAAATATTATTACTTATTACTCTATCGTGTAGTACACTGTAAGGCTGCAGTAATATTATATACCAGTACATTTCCTAGAAACTCATAGAATCCAATATATAGTAAGTAAATCAATGCGCAATTAATTCAAACATCAGTAAGCGATAACGCATCAGAGAATTTCAGCGTTCTAATTTTTTAATTTCCTCGATTATGATAAGAGTTAAACGATTTCTGCATTCCTCATATTTGAAGCTGAAGGATGAAACTTGAGAAACTTCACGAAAGAAGGAACTAAATTTAATGGATTTCAGCTAATGCCCATTGGACAAGCTCATTACGTTTTAAAGAGCAATAAAGGAAAATCAAACTAGATGAAATATAGAGTGCAATCGATCACATGAACGAGTCTGTTTCCGGACACTCTCGTTCTATTTTGATTTTAGATTATCACCAACAACGATTCATCAGAACGTTGCCGGCGATGCATGAGGAAAGAAATTCGTTTCGCTAGAAATAAACGACTTACGTCGAATGTTTTCTATGTGCCTGGAGAATGGTGCAAAGAAGGACGTATGAAGGTAGAAAGTACGGAAATTATGACGTCTAGGCCTATTAACTTTTTTTCTTTTTGGCGCAATCGGTATGGTGATCGCGGTTTCAAAACCTATCCGGGACAACTCTCGAAAGGTATAAAACTAGTAATGTTATTAAAATGCCAAATAGATTTCCCTTCAGAAAATAGCACGTTCAGTTGTGCGATGAAGATGTGCTTATGAACATGCTACCTCTTTAAAAAATTGGGAATGCACGCCAGGAGGATGACATGAGAAGTGAGTTGACGACTTATATGACAAGTTGACTTTTTCATTAACTACTTGTAAATAGTGAAGGTTCAGATTTTATCCAATTCGATCGCTCTTATAAATCTTTTATTAAAGAACCATTCTGCCTCGAGCTGACTGGCTAAATATTTTAATCCCGTATGTGAGAAAGCCCGAAAATATTCCAATATTTTCTGCGAGCAGATAGCCGATTATCCTGTGTGACCAATTCAGTTGCACCGCACACGATTTTGTCATCCAATTAAAATGGGTACAGCAGCTGTTCTGAGGTTTTTGCAAAAGCATAAAATTGAGAGCAGGAACTGATCGTCGTGTGTTGATCATGCTCATCAAATTTCTTCACTCTAACTTCAGTGATTCCCGAATTGGAACTATCGGATCGACGGATACAAACACATAGGAGACACCATATAGATTTCGTCTAAAGTGATTGTTCGTATGCATAAAAAAAAGTAGAAAACGAAGTACTTGAGAAATACCATCCCTTTTGCTCTTGGGATGCAAATGCAGTCGTAATTTCATCGATTCCCGTATCGATGCAGCTGACAACCATGCTCACGCATGATTGTTTGGACCAGTTCCGGAACGCCTGGTAGTCAGCCTGTTGGCGATCCTTTTGAAAGGCACCCGGGAATCGAACTCAGGTCTCTCCGCGTACGAAGCGGGAGCTCTACCACTGAGCTACTTCCCCCCAATACGGAGAGCATGTACAAAAAATCGCAATAAAGGACTTTGCATACCGTTAATATGCTAAAAGAGTATAAACAACAAGCTAATATCAAGTTTTAAATAACACTCAACGAACAGATAACTCGTCTTTCAACTTTCTTCTCCTAAACGTCTTCGTCTTATCTTCGCTTCGCCTTAACAGAAAGCGGTTTTCCTGTACCACAATACTGACAAAATGCTGGTCTACTTTACCTTTCTTACGTGAATCTCGAGGAAAACAATTCCGGCTCTTAGTTGCCATTTATATAGCTGAGCTGCCTACTCGGAACATTCTTCATGAAGAAGATCCCTCTCCCATCTGCTCACATAAACTATCACTCATTATGGAAACCGTTGCTGAATTAAGTGAACGCGCCGGATGTACTGACGCCGACAGTGAAAAAAAACAACAAAAATTCAGTTCATCTCAAATAAAATCGATGAGAGCTACTGATTACGATTAGGCGATATCACTTGAGCACTAAATATTTAGAAGCTCGAAGATGTTCTAATCGACTTCTTGCAAAACATTATCAATTAAAAGGCGCCTATAAATCATTGATATAAGATGCGACGGAGAAAAGGAACACAGCTTGGAATGTACATGAAGAGGCCTGGGGTCGACCGATACGGATTTCGAGTGACAGCAGGAAAAAATAGTAACAGCTCGATAGTGAAACGTACTAGTATAAAGATGTTTTGCCCTAATCCGATATTTGAGAGTGAAATACAACAACCGGAAAGGTAATGCTAAGAGAAAGCACAGTGACCAAATTTTCATGTGCACATTTTTGCAACAATCGAGCTGTACTTGTAGTTAATGGAAGTCATTTGACCACCATAGAAATTTGCAAAGCTTCCGAAAAAATTGCGAGATTTTTTTCTCGACTGATCGATTGAAGCGAGCAAACGTAGCGAATGGAAACAACATGATGAATAACAATTTAACATTTAGCGTTATGCGAATTTGTAATGTGAACAAACGTACGATGCAATTTTTTCTGACCTATTACAACAATCTCGTAATGAAAAAATGCAACTTCGCAAATTTGTTCATTGCAATTCGCTTGAGAATTGCAATTAACGAATCATTGCAATTAGTTGCGTTGCTTCAAAAGCAATTGCAAATACATATTGTAAAGCATGTACACGGTTGCTTGACGAGATTCCAACCGATCGCAATTCTTAAGTTTTTCACACCGTTGACTTTCCGTCCAAGTTCTTCTACCCAAAGCTGAATCCAGTCCCCCAATAGAGATTCGTCGGCCGGTAATTGCATCTCGCAGTATAACATTTGCTAGCAAATTACGCAGCTGTTTATAATTGATAGCTTATAGCTGAAATATGCCAGGGGATTCTGTATGCGCAATGCTTTTTCAGTTTGCAAAGTTGTCTCCAATAATATCACTCAAACCTATCAGCTCAACAAGCATTACGTTTCTTTTGTCTTATTCTAATTGAGGTTGATGAATAAGAGTAAGTTGTAAAGTGACATCACCGTTGACACAGCTGCTTCTTTCGACATTTTCCTTCAACAGTCATTTTACTGACAAGTTTTTATTTTTCATACTCAATGCCAGTTCAACAAACGCCAAATGAAAACATGCTATGCCTTTACGGTTGAAATATTTAAAAAAAATATCTTCTTCGCTTTTCAATAGCATCCATATACTTCGGGTATAAAGCCCGAATTGGTAAGGTTTTCGGGAAGTTCGAGCATCGGGTAATAATAGTGTGAAACAAGGTAAGGTGTAAAACGATAATGGAAAATTTTCTTGCCCTATTTGTTATCATTTTGTTATCAGCTGCTTTTTTTTTGCTGGCTGTGACAATCCCCTTAAATCAGTCGAGAACGCAATAATGACGCCTTATGAATCACGCTATAGCAAAGATCGATGAGTTCACATCGCAAACGTTTTCAGTGTGGCCTGTTTACAAGGAAAACAGAGGCGAAAGTGGCGGAGGACGAAGGGGGGAGATGGAAGGATAGATGGTGAACGAAGGAAGAGAGGAGGAAGAGAAGGGAAAGGAAGGGTAGGGATGGAGGGAAAGGGAGGAGGGTACTGGTAAGTACTACGACTTTTCGAAGATCTGGCGGAAACAACAGCAAAAAAAAGAAAGTGAACTGAGGTGAACGAATAGAGTTAGAAATTCCAATTTTTTATTCGTGTCGCGCACTAATCTGCTCAAGTCGTTAACGTAGAAGACTAGCCAAAAAGGAATCACTGCCATTTAAAGATACGCCTTCGATCTGATGTCAAATTCGTCACGTGAATTTGGGTTGCAGAAAATGAAATATTCACTACGGACAATTGAAGTTCAAATGTTGTTTCGCATCAGGTGGTATAAACTTGCTGCTGTTTATGCGCGTAGGAGCCGTTTTCTTCTGTATGCCTTATATGTGGACAAAGACGATGAATCAAGCTGAAAAGACGGTTGAGGGAAACGAAACGTTGTTGAGGAAGTGTGTGGGTGAAAGCAACAATGCGAGTCTTCGTTCGAATGACAACTAAGCAGGCACAAATGTAACACTGCACACATACTCAACGCATCTCTTAGTGACACATTTCACAAACATACACCGATCCTATTTGTAAAAAGCTGCCTCCGAGAGCACGCCTTGGAAATTGAAAGCAGCTTAGTCATGAAAGGCTTGCCTGAGAAAGGTGCACTGGCGATCGACGAACGCCTAATCGTAAAATGCTTGCTTGCTAAGGGTGCCCGTAAAGATCGAGGGATCAGCCCAGTCTCACTAATTGTATCCCCGGAAAGCTCGGATGAAATATTGGCAAACTGAGCTCATATGAATGAAATGCAACATTAAAACATCAAGGTTTGTAGCAAAAAAAATTGGACGCAGCTACAGCGAATGATATCAGAAGGTATATCAGAGGTCGCTAAACAAATCGATCAAGCCGATACTTTGATTGGTTTTGCTTTTTGATTTTCGAATTTATCGATGACTCACTGTAACGTTTAAAATTTCCGGCATGCACCTACTATGTGAAATAATGCGACAGCACATATAAATCTTATATTTTTTGAATTTTTTTTGCAAAAAGCACATACTTCTTGAATCAGCTGCGTTCGAGATCGACAGAATTAATGAGCACTGTCGGAAAAATATGAAAAAAAATAGAGCGAAAAATCGAAAAAGATCAATTAGACAACAATTTTATCTCATTAAGCTTTCCACAACACAGCTGGCATAGCTGGTATAGTTATGATTAATGATGTCAGAAACAGATTATCAAATCGTTTCTTCACAACGATTTAGTGAATTAGCTGAATCGACTGAATCGGATCGTTCCTCATAATTGCGTTGAAAATCCGCGTTTACCGTTCAAGCGTGTACAAATTTCGACGAATATTCTTCGCGTCATTTGCGATACGCATTTGTGCTCCTTACGCTTGATTTAATGACACGTTTCACAAATATGCATCAAATGCGTTAATATCTTATCTTTGGGCATGCTACTTAAAATTTTCAAAAATTTTCGAAATTTTTCAAAAATTTTTTGCAGATCGCATCATCTTCTAGGGTCAAAATTTGCGGCCAATGAATTTTTGAAATCGTAACAACTTTAGCGCCAAAGAAGGCTTATTAGATCGGAATAAGACGCTAACAACCGCTTTCTGTTGGATGATACCCTCTACAAGCGTGGAGAGATTAGCGGGAGTTATTGTTCGCATATGATGATTTGTAAGATTTGGCAAACGATGTTTAAGAGGCCAACCGATAAGCATACAATTAAATGAGTAAAGACTATCTAAAATATGTTAGAAGAGCTGAGAGAAATCGATAACAAACATCTAAATGAGCGCAAGTGGAAAGCAATTTTAAAATAGAATATCCTTTGCAAAATTTTTGCTTACCACACAACAAAACATATAAAAAATATGATATTTGAGGAAGCCCTTTCGGGAAACCAAAAGAACGACCATGACTCTCTCTTGGCAGAACCATCAAATGCTTTAATTTTCTATGAGCAAAAATTTTCGAAAAAAAGTCGAATCCGCCTTTTTTTTTTGGCTTGAGCTGAACCCAGTCTGATGCCTTTTTAGCCCTGGCAGGTGCAAGTTTAGCTTCTATCTAGGAAATTTTCAACTAGTAGCCTTATCCATGTCATATCATAACGTATGAGGAATTAACAGATCCTTTATGAAGCGGATGATGAATCATGTATTAAATCATGCCTTTTAGGACACAGTAAAAAGTATATAAGATTATCGAGTGGGAAATCATTAATCTGCAAAGGAGTTATCAAGGCAATTTGTTGTATTTGGCCAAACAAAATCCCGCTCTTTATCTTCCCAGTAAACGCACTCAATCCAGTGTGTGTTTAAAGGTTATGCGCCAATCATTTAAGCGTAACACATATATATCCCATCATCTGAACATATACATATCCCACCATTTGAACATGAGAATAAAATTTGAGGTGAAAAAAAAAGTTGCATTTGTCTTTGCAAACGAATTTCAGGAACTCATAATGATCGAACTTGTTTGGTGCTCATGCAGGAATAAGTTTTAAGAGAATTTTGTGTGGTTTAAGAGGAAAATATTTAAAAGTGAGAAATAAAATTTTTCAAAAACACTATGAAATGCGCTTTCGAACATTATTGTTAAACATATGCATTTAAGCAAGCCATCGTAAAAATCAATTGATCCCTAACGAAGCAAAACTAAGCATATCGCATAAAGACGAGATAATAAGTAAAGTCAGTGGCATGCAAAGGCGGTTGTAATTTCATCGATTCGCGTATCGATGCAGCTGACAACCATGCCCATGCATGATTGTTTTGACCAGTTTCGGAATGCCTGGTGGTCAGCCTGCTGGCGATCCGTCGGGTAAGCAGCCGAGAATCGAACCCAGGTCTTCCCGCATACGAAGCGGGAGCTCTACCACTGAGCTACTGCCCTTGAAGTTAGGGCATCAATGGATAAATTACGAATCAGCTGGATCATTTGATGGTTTGAAAAAAATACGATATTTTGGTCGCATATTTATGCTTCATACGCTGCTAGCAGTATGTCGTTGAGCTTTGCGGTGGGAGATGGGAGAAGAAGCGAAGTGGTATTGACTTCGGGAAAAAAAAGGTCGAGAAGATGCAACTCGTTCAGGATTAAGGCCGGACGGGTCTCGAGAGGAAACAGGATGCTTGCAAAAGCACTATGCAGTTAAATGCGACTATAAAATGTGGACAACAAAAACCGTTGTGCCATTTAAGTGAAATAACGAAGTCCATAAAGTGTTAATTTCGCTATAAATACGCGTTATCTATCACCGTTTCATATCACATCTCTTCGTCTATACCATTCAAATTTGTACTATAATCGAAATATACTGCAAATAATTAAGAGAGATTTCATTAAATAATTATTAAATAAAATTAATTTGATAATTATTTAGTGAAATTAAATTAAAAAAAACCAACTATTAAATAAAATTAAATAATTATCGAATAAAGAATAGAATAAATACGAATATAGTATTAAACGTACTGTTTAGTGTAGAGAATACATAATCGATAGTATAGTATATTATGCCATAGTTAACAACGATATTTTATATACCAAATAACTTATAATGATCAAGTGCATCTAGCTAGGAGTAGTACTTTATATACACATACATAACAATAGAAAAAATTGAAGTATAACCGATAGAGATGTTTAGAAAAAAATTTAAAAAAAAAGAAAAAAAAGGTGATCGCCGATTAACATATCAAAACAACGTTATTCGTTTCTGAAACAGAACGTCATAAGCTGGTAGTACCCGAAGCGAGTCGAAGTACCATGCCAATAATCGGATAGAAGACCGATCAATCTAATGAATTGGTTAGCCCTTTCATGCTAATAAGGGGGTACGAACCGGTCAATCGGTGAGTTGTTCGATCGGGGGGCGTTATGTGACACTCGATGGCGCGGTCGGACGCGATGAACGATATTCGTTGACGTTGGACGATACGATGGCAGCAATAGCGGAGAGAGAGAGAGAGAGAGGGAGAGAGAACAGGGCGCTGTATCGAAGTTGAGAAGACAAAATAGAGTAGCAGCACCACCGCATCATCGTTAGATGGCAAACAAAACTAACGCGTAGCGTGATCGACATGTGCAATTCACTAAGTGTTACCGACATATACACACAAGCAACCGTTAGGCTATGTACATACGCTGGTAGTTTTTAGTTCGCATTTTGCAACAGTTTCCCATTCTGGTCCCTTATTATCATTTTTAACTTCCCCGTTTTTGGTTCATAGGTTTCATTTTTGAACATCTATACAATGCAAACGGATGCAAAGGTAGCTGTAATTTCATCGATCCCATATCGATGCAGCTGACAACCATGCTCAAGCATGATTGTTTTGACCAGTTTCGGAACGCCTGGTGGTCAGCCTGCTGGCGATCCGTTGGGTAAGCAACCGGGAATCGAACCCAGGTCTCCCCGCCCACGAAGCGAGAGCTCTACAACTGGGCTATTGCCCGTGCTATAGTTATGCAGTACTGGAATTAAATATGAGTTAAAAGCGCTTTGCCTGTTCTTGGTTTGACTATCCGCATAAAATGTAATTTGTTATGCGACACTAAATGTGAATAATTTCTTCACAGAAGTTTTTTTACCCAATATATCCAATAAAGGCAAAAAAGTATCCACACTGACATATCTAGATGAGCGCTGTACAGGAGCTATATGTTTCAAACCTCTGAAGTGACTCCCCGCCGACAAATTCTTCCTGTTTGTACAAGCCCGTCGTTTCAAATCCAATCTTCTTCTCAGATCCGTCCCAACCCCTTTTGAACATGCTCATTTATTCTTTCAATTCAGTATCCTGTCGAACGGTGTCACTGGTTTGGAAAGGTCACATCTCATGTCGAGCTAAGAAGATGCTGCCATCCTCGGCGTATACATTGAAAGGTTGAAGGAGGAAAACATCCAAGGGGATATCAGATATCACAGGCTTTCGTTCATTATCTAATTGTATTGAAAGATATTTGAAAGAAAAAAAACGATATCCAGGCATATATTATTGTTCGTTGATTGCATTGGTTGTTTGTGGTAGCTGTACGGCAAAATATACTGCAACGACAATCCGATTCGCATGATTGTCGGATGATGCCAGCTATTAGATATCGAATTTTTAGTGCTGAACGATCATTCTACAAGCTCCCTCTACCTGCTACCTTTGCTCCTGTGGACCATTAAAAAAAATACCCGCTCATGGGAATGAATCCTAGGAGCTTCTCTGGAAATCGGGTAACATCCATTACCAAAAAATAAAGTTGAATGGTTTGGCCAAAAATTGCATAAGAAAGGCCGATCGTTTCACATCTCTCAACACCATCTTAACGATCATACTTTTATTTTTTTGTTTTGATGTGTAAGCAAATGGAAGTTGACTTAGTAAAAGCTCGACAACAGTTCTTCTTAGCAATAACAGTGTACATCTACGTTCAAATTTAAAGTATGTGCGAAGATAGAAGGTTTAGATTTTCTTGTCCTGTCTATTTGCCAGTGTAATTTCTCCGAAGACCTTTCGCTCCTAGCGTTTTTTTCGAGCATTGAGAAATTTGGCTAAGAGTTGTTGCAACGCCATTGAGCTAGCTCAACGTTCGAAACGATGAAGAGAGGAAGGAAAAAAAACGCTAATGCTAAGTTTAGTAGCTGAATGAAGCGGAAAACACTTCATAAAATGGAACATTTAATCTCTTGATGCCAAAACACAGCATTTATTTTTTTAGGGAAACTGGAAATTTTTTTAGAAATTTTGTTGAAATTTTAAGTTTTCAATTTTTTCAAAATTTTAAAGAATCACTGACGTCAAAATATCAAAATTTTTTAAAAAAGCGTATATTTTCTATGCGTGTATGTGTGTATGCGTAGTTTAACGCTGATTCGATTTCGCTCTCTGAAATAGTTTAAGTAATTTTTTGGTGAACATAATTTTCGAATCGAATCGGATCTTTTATTAATCAGATAGGCAAGAACTATCTTTACGACAATTCAAAGACGAACATTCACCTCATACGAAGCACGTTCGTTTAAGCGAAACGACATCAATACAACACAACATAGCAATTCTCACATCAAAGGCAACAGTGTATTGAAGAAAGCAATCACTCGGTAGCGCAGTGTTTTCAGTCCATAATTTGTTCGGTATGTTCCACACGTTTACATTCCTTATCTGGTTCGGTTGCTTTTGTCAGCACGTTCTTAAATTGTTGCTGAGTTGTCTATTTTCCACCTTTTTGGCTATAACTCTAAAGTGTGCCATGCTCAATATTAAAGGCATTTGTTAGGCACTCGAATTCCTTTTTTTTGTTTTTATTTTTGAGATCATGAATGATTCTGACTGTATAATTTGAAATTCGTAGCATCACTTTATGGTGTTTTTTATTGTTGCTGTCACAGCGACGAATAGCAATGAATAATCGGATTTTATGTGATACTTAGGCGTCTGTTAGTAACCTTATGCACTTCTAGTTTATGCAGTTTCTTGTTACCTTCATATGGAAAAGAAGTCTTAAGTACGAAGAGGCTACGTTGTTAAAGTGAACTCTGAGAATTAAGCTCCCGTCTACTTGCAAACCTTTATTATAAGCGCAGTTTTTAAAAGTTACTTGTTTCTTGCAGATCTTCCAATCGGATCCAGTAGCTAAGCGCTATATAATTTGCGATCTTCTAGATCTGCTAATGACAGTTTTTGACTCCTTTATTTGACTCCTTCGTAACGCTTCTTGCACAGACTTTTATGAGTTTTTTTAATATCCACTTCTATCAACCTCGCCATGTTTGGATCTTTGCTTTCGTCGTACGATAAACTAACCTGGCTAGACGCAGTTGTGCATTGGCATTATCGTGATTCATTAAGTTTTTTTCAACTTTGAAAATCATAGTTCAGATGTGGAAGAAATCCATCGGTGTGTAGTGTCCCAGTGGCTGCCACCATCGGAAAGGAATGGGGGGCGGGGAGTTGGAAGGAAGGGGGAACTAAGGGAAGAGCGGAGGGTGGTGGGTGTGTTGCCTAAAATTTCATCACCGGAATGCCCTTGCTGTCCAAAAGTTGTGCATGCAAGTTGTTCGACCGTGTGTATCGGTTCGGCCCGCCGCATATTTTGGTTGTTGTTGCTTAAGCAACCTATGTTGCCTGTGCTTTTAGCTTTAGCTGAGAGGAACAATAACTAAAAAGTTCGTTAGTTACACATGAGAAGAAGCGCCAAAAAAAACTCTTTGTTACAATTTTTTCTACTGGCGTATCAATAAGTAGACAGTTCGATGTCTGTCTCTTTTGTTCACAGTCACAGAACGCTGAAGTGATGCAGTGATGGATGGTGTGCGGTGATGAGGAAATATAGTATGAAGTTTAAAAGAAAATTGAAATTGAGAGTTATTTTTCTCACCTTAAAGAATCTTGAGATCACACGAAGGAATTTTTGTGAAAAATTTTTCTCACTTTGGGAATTTTTCTATTTTCATTTTATTTTCACATTTTCCGTACCGGTAAAAACTTGATTTCCCAATGTTTAATTATTCCATTTAAAGTCTCCTCAATAAACTGTACAAAGTAATGCATCTTTTGAACACTGGATATCTTAAAGTGTTTTCTTTTTCGTCGTTGAACGTGAGCGTTGAAACGAAAAATTATCTCAACTCTTGCTCGATTTACTCATTAATCTTGTTAAAAATGGTAGCCCAAATTTCGGTTATTTTCTAAAACAGTAATTATTCGTTGTACATTTCACTCAAATTAACCAAACATGTATCTCCATGCTACTGAACTAGTGAATTTCATGCGGGTTTCGTTCCAAAAATTTTGAAAACTTTTTTTGATCATTTTTTCTCCGACAGTAATTTGACGATCATCAGTTATGGAATCAGATCTTTGGGTTTGTTTTTTTTTTTGCGGGTCGAGTAAGAAGCCTCAGACAATTTTTATGAGTTTTTTTAATATCCACTTCTATCAACCTCGCCATGTTTGGATCTTTGCTTTCGTCGCATGCGTAGAGAAGTTACGCATAATTTGTGAAAAGTATCGTTTTCGCATGCGTCTCAACTCCACTAACGCTCGAAAATGAGAAGGTGAGATGGGGGGATGCGGAAGTTTGCCTCGCTGCGTGATGCCTCTTTGGCGTGAAATTGACGGATCGTCCCGTAATTGTCATCTGTGAATTTAATCCGCCAAAGATTTCGCAATATTCATTTTGCAGTTCAACGCACTTGTGCAACAAGCAGCTTAGCATAACACAGAGATTTTTGTCGATCGTCAGGCTTAGTGGTGCTAATAGCTATCAAATTCCGGAACTAAAGCCTCAGTGATCCCCAAGTTGAAATTATCCGGCAAGCGTACCACAACGAACGCGCGCGTAGAACTGATATCGCCGTAATGCGTTTTGCAAGTGAGGCTTTTGCAAAATGCTATCTAGAGCCCATCGAAGCCAGTGAACGATACTGCGAACATAAATAGGAACAGGAAGGCGCGAACCACGTCAAATTTTAGCCGCGAACAGTTTTAAGAATAAAAGGAAGATTTTCGCATTTCCGGAATCAGATCTTTGGGTTTGTTTTTTTTTTTGCGGGTCGAGTAAGAAGCCTCAGACAATGAAAATAACCTATACATAAGCTCCCCGCAAAAATGAACGTGTGTTAAAAGCTCCGAAAATTTAACACTTTGCAACAGCAAAATAGTAATTTAACGGAAGACAGTGGAAAAATATTATGCACTAAACGTTGCTTTATATGTAAGTTTCTGTAGTAGAAATTTTGAGGCAGTCGGAAATGGGGGTAAGATTTGTGATAAGAAATTTTTAATAACTTTTGGTGATATGCAAAACAAAAAATCGTTTGATAACATATGCATCTAGAGCGAAAGTCGATCTGATCTCGCGAAACGAAAGATTAATCAACCTAAAACTAGTATTTTATGCGGAACCGGACGGAGAAACGTTCTCTATCTTTTCTTCCACAATTTTTACTTGGATGCCCTCTCCCCCTCTCCCGCAGTTTTTCTCGGTCGGACCCCCTCGATTTACTGCTTTTTGGCCAAGGTTAACCTTTGCGATCATTGGCCATGGTCAAAACTGCTTATTTTCTCGTTTTCCTCGACTTCTCTCTCTCTTCCTCTCTCTCTTCAAGCGAGTCGTTCTACTACTTTCTTGCCGACGTCCGTCTCTTCGGCCAGGCTATACAAGTCGCTAAGCTTTCTATGGTCAAAGAATCATCCATCGCACAAATGCTGCAGAAGATTATGAGGCAAAAATAACTGCTTGCTTGTCGGTCAGGCAATACTTATGCCTGTGAATTGTTTTCTCATCATTTAAATAACAAATCTGGTTGTAAAAAAGCCTTTATAACAAACGTGTATATCCTACTAGCTTCCTCATCATTGTGCCACAGTCACTAAGAAATCGCTTCTCAATGCTTATTTGCCTCTCAGAAACCGAACTGGTATTCGTTGCAATGTTGTATTATGCGTTCTGCTAAAATTATCAAAAATCATCTAAAGTTATCAAAATCAGCCGCAACACTTCTATCCCTTGCAATGCTCGAAAATCTGGCTCTCATGGAGTGCTTTTATTTAAGAGAAAGGAGGAGGGAGCGAGTCCATTTGCGTCATAAAATATTACTCTAACAGTGCTTACTTATAATGCTTGCTTATAAGTCAACATTTTACTGAAAACGATTTTGTGTTTTTCAAATTTCAGACTAGTTGACTTATTCACAAGTTATTTTTGAATAATAAATCTTAGAAGAAGAGACATCCACTTGTAAGATGACCACCATACGACGGGGGATTCGTTTAACCAAGCCTTGCTTTTTTGCTCTACCTCAAAATAGCATCTTAATTCGATGAGGCTTCGATTCAAATAGGTCGATAGGCAAAGAAGCATACTATTTTGAATAAAAATTATAGCAATTTGTAAAGTGTTTTATTTTTTTTCGTTAGCATAAAACATAGAAGAACCAAAATTCTTCATTTATCTTCCATTGGGATCGGTTTTCGGAACATTTAAAATTTGACTTTTCGGCTTAGCTGAGTTACGTATATCTGTTAAATTCTTTTTTTTTGCGAAACATTACTTGATAAGATAATTTATTAGAGCAAAATAAGTGTGTTCCGGATGATAACGCAATAAATTGGACAATTGCGCCTCCTTGCCGATCATAATATCTCAACGGCATAAGAGAAAAGTTTTGCTGAAAAAAAATGCAGCAGCGTTTATATACAATAAATAGGAAGCGAAAACATAGTGCATGCAATAAGTACTGCCAATTTACCGCTTAACATTTAGATAGACTTGAATGTGTTAATAAGACTTGAACTTGTTACAGTTGTACTGCATTACAGTAAAGTATGGTTTCTGGGTTTTTTTTGAGGCAGTATAGTATGGTATGGTATTGTGTATGGTATTATTATGCTTAGGAAATTTTCTAATAATAAATTGGCAGCATTTTTTTAACAGCTTCCATCAGGCGATAATAACACAAACCCAACATTGTAGCAGTCATACGAATGAACAAAAATGGTCCATAAAATCAACATTACCAACTAACTGCATATGCCAACATTCGAAACGTTCTACAGCATTTTCACTCAAACCTCAATCTTCTCCTCACCTTCGCCCACTCCTCTAACTTTACAGTTCTCGTGCTTACACTCAAGGTTCCATGATCGTAGTGACGTTGAGCCTGTATCAGCTCACAAATTTCTACCTACCGTAATATTCCGCCGACTTATTCAATACCAGCTAATCAACAAAAACACAGCCACTCTTGCCACATCAGAAAAGGACTGCTGTAACTGCAGTGGTAGCAATTCCATACTTTACCAAGAATGTTTGTATAACCATTAAAAAATAAGAGAATAATATACTGCAAAATTCTCGAGAGATGCTCTAAAATTCCTATCACATCCATCTGCAAAAGGGCTCACTTGTTAATCAGGCAGATTTGAAGATAGCCGTAAACATATCCTAAAGCATATTTTGCCAGTACGAAGATACATTTAAGCGGATGAAACTAGAGTCAAGGGAAATTACGCATGCAGCATAAAAATACGAAATTACCATATCACAAGTAAGGTTTATGCGCTTTCAGAATCATCACCAAAACCGGCATTAGGGGTTTTCAACTTCATGATAGTTTAAAANTATAAAAAGGTTGCGGGTGATTGTTATTCAAAGACATCATTACATTACTCATATAGTTGAATCTTTAACGGAGAGATTTTTCTGAAATTGGCTTGTCTCAGAAAACGCAAACTATCTCGAGTAGTAGTGTCTCAGATATCAAAAGATATCTGAAAGAATAATTTAAAATGAACAACAAATCAGAAAATTTGCTTCCGTCGTTCCCGTAACAGCGGTCTTCCCAAAATTGGGATTTAAGTGTTTTAGTGTTCATATGTGGAGCTGAAGTAATTTGAAGTACTGAAGGCAAATTGTTCACAACATCGGCTAACAGCTCCGATAGGAGCTCAATTGCTGCTATCTAACAGCTCCAATAGGAGCTAAATTGCTGCTATAATAACGACATTTTAGTCATTTGCAAATTACATAGTCGATGCTTTACTGACAATGAAAAAGCTGCTCGACAGCTAAGCCACTATACTGCATTACTATAATGTTATTTGTTTGATTTGTAGAGCACATGGAATGTGGCACAAGAAATCCTCAAACGAATTATTGCTAATGTTTCACACATCGAGTTACTATTTCTTCCGAGGCTTTTTGTTGTCCGTTTCTAGCACAATCGATTCCACCCTTACGACGTTCGACGAGCCATCTTCTGAAAGTAACAACGTTTGTTTCCAAAGGACATCTTATGAGGTCTCAACACGAATAAGTAGTTTATTTTAAAACCGAACAGAAATCACCTTTATAATTTCAAAAATAAAGAATTCCAAAATGTCGAATTGATTGTCGCCCGTTAAATATGTTTTTGCATTTAATATATACATTACATGCCCGAGAGTGATCCCGTTAACGTGAAAAATCAAAACGTTTAGAACAACCGATCTATTTTTTAAGTGTTCGGTTAACCGTTGTTCGAACATGACTGAAAGATAGTGCGAAAACAAAAATGAGTTAAGCAAAACCATCGCCTATTGATTAGTATTGAATAGCTATGAGTATTGATTAGCTAAATTACTAGCAATTTTATGCTTCCACGTACATTGACGTTTACAAAGTAGAATCGTTTACTGGAAACTTCGAATAATCGACTCTGCAAGTTACTTACTATTTCAGAGATTTGAGAGATTTCATTACTCAGTCGGATCAGAAATTATCACCTTACTGATCGCCCTCAGAATAAGTCAATTCAGCCAGCGACATATTAAATTTGTGTACTTGTGCACGTTTTACTGTATAGAGGCGTAATGCAAAGAAAAGTGTGCAAAAAGAATAAGGAAAAATTAGCTTGAAGCTTTGGAAATTCGAATTCTTATTCACAGCCTTCTTGAACAATTTATTCTTGCTTTTATTGACTTAATTTTTATTGCACATAAATTAACGACTCTCACTAATTATATAATAAAGTTTACTGCAGTAAATAATGAAGACTTTCATGCCTTGTGATGTGAAAGTTGAAATGGTTTTTTCAATAATGTTGAATTAGCGAAATCTTCAAATCGAATAAAAATTCTCTACTTATATATTTGTACTTTTTTTTTTCGTGTGATTACGTACGATTATTTTCGTTTATTTCTAATAATCGCATATCTTCTACTAGGCGGAATGTCAGAAAACTAGCGTCTACGCCTCCAAAAGACTGCAAATGGGTCAGTAGACAGCTCGCATTTTTTAGCTCTTCATGGCGATATCCTTCTGATTAATTACACATTCAAGTACAGGAACCATTTCCTTAGATCACCTTTTTTTGACGTCGTTGCGTATGCTTCCGCAAACAGATGAAGTTCAATCGACTCCTTCGCAATCCTTCATCCTTACCTTCTCCTTTCTCAGAAAATTTCGACCTATTCCCGAGGGTAATACCATTGTTTTTATCGATTCCGTTCAGGTCAGACGCTGACAATTGTTTTTAAGCCGCAGAAAAGAGGAAAAAAATAATGGCCAGGAAAAAAAAGATTCAAAAAATGAGCCTTCTTATATGCTTCCTATTCCATCTCGTTTTCAACATCGAGGGAATGTATGTGACAAACTTACTTTGACGAGGCTGCAATGACGGTATCGTTAAACTGTGCGTGCTAGCGAGTTCTGAAAAAAATGCCTTGAACGACTGAACAAATACGTGGCAATTCTTGTTAGGGGATTGGTATAATGTGCGCTTTGGCAACTCACTCATCAAACCAGCCGGTTTCATAAACAGTTTGCAAATAATGAAATCTTATGTTTGACTCGCAGAAATCCCTTACTGCAGATTCCTTTTCCTGCCTTCCTCTTTCAGGAAATACGAAATCCGA
>JPKZ01000480.1:239355-256963 GCA_000803305.1 Toxocara canis
TGAGTCGTAGAAGGATGAATCTCCTGTGAAAGAATTGCATGGGTTGTTTGACTGAATAAAATTCGTATATTCGCCATTAGAGAACAGTTAATGAAAGCGCCTGATTTAACAGGTGATTCACCAAAGCGCATCCTGAAACACATTCACGCATGTTACATATTATAGCTCAAAGGGCATTTTTATTTAAAGATTGCTTGATGTGTACAGGTGGTCAACCATATAACGTATGACTTCTAAAATGAGCGTAGAGGCTTATAAGATTTACTTCCGAGCAAAAGTATTGTCAAGGTTAGGAAATACTTGATACAGTTTTTTTTTTGGAGCAGTGAAGCATCAAAGCAATTTTGACTATAGGAGGACAAAGCACTGGCCAGAAAACTGAATCGAAGGCACCATCTCAATGGACATAAGTAGATAGCATAGTAATATTGTACGGATCGCTTGAAGAGTATATGCTATGCCTCGCTGCTTGCTCGATACGTAACCGAAATTATGGTGCGTCGATGTGGCAAGATATAGCGATTTGGGATACGTTTCCAAGCAACCGAAGGGATATCGCATGAGCCATGAGCTTTATCACTTTGTAACGATTATACATTGAAATATCCGTACAAAGCTTATACTTCCAAACTCAGCTGTTCTTTAAGCGGTTGCGATAGGCAGCTGATAATGATAATGACAATATCAGTCCTTGATATTGAAAGATTGCTGTTGATCTTTTCGCGATTATCACCTGCTTGACTGCAGTTTTGAGTTGCACAAATCTAATTGATCCGAACGTTCTGCTATTCCATTTGACAAAGTGTAAAGTTAAAAGAAAACTTGCCTGCAGTTTTTTCTGATTTCTGTGGTCGCGGACTATCAGGCGTTACCAGCGGTGGTGCCAGGTGTCCTTGGCGAACAGCAAAACCCTCCTAAAACACATTCTTCACCAGAGTTGTATAAGCAAACTGTGTAGGTGTACAGATCCATTTTTCATTAATATCACCATAAAATAACTTTTCACGAAAACAGACGGTATTATCTCGAAGGCAACCTCATGTAATTAAAACCATTAAAGTCTCTCAATGTTTGCAAAGTTTTGTATATTGTGAACCCTATTTTGAAGTCCACGGCAGTCATTCCTCTGAGCTGCCTTTTCAACTTACTGCTCGACATATGTCATAACAAGCCCAGATATCCATGATTCGTTCAAAGTTGTTGTTAGGGGGTTCTCGCAATGAGATAGATTGAGATTTTCAAGTTCCATAACAGTGGCCATTCAGGTTCGTGGACTTCAAAGGAGCAAACAAGTAGGCAGACAAACACACACACATACACGTGCGCAGACATGGCCGAACCATGATGCGCATATTCGCCGTGGTGTAAAGCGCGGACAGACACGAAATTTTCATAAAATGTGTTAACTTTTATAAGCAATAGCGTTATAAGTGAATACGATATTTTTCCAAGCTAACAATATGTAAAATTCACTGAACAAAAAATCCTTCCCGCAGAAAAACTTGCCGAATTTTGCGAGTTTGAGAAAGAAAAAAAATTAATGTGGAAGGAAAGTTTTTTTTTCCGAACATCAGAATCTGCGAAATAACCAACCGGAAATTCTTCGGTCGAACGCAAAGCCATTTGTCTTTCGAGGCGTGACCTCCTTATTGACAATGTGCTCATTACTGCACAAGATGCATCATTGATTGTGACATTTTGAATCTAAAGAAAAATTGAGTAAATTTTACAAGGTTTTTGAAGCATCGAAATGACACTTTTTTTGCGCGAGAACTCGCAGTACGTTGTTCTCACTCTGAACTAGCGGCATGAATGGTAATCTCATTGTTCGCTTAATATTCAAAATAGCATAAACAAACGAATCACATAACCAGTGAAGATACTAAAAAACGACACAATCGTGCTAGTGAAACGGAGTAAGGATTGAAGACAAAGTCTTCGACTTGATGCACTGAGATACAAATTGCGGCGAAACTATATCGGCCATTTTGGGCAAATAGACAAATTAGAAAAATGCCGCATCGATGAACAACATCCCAAAATGGAAAGGTGCAAATGGCAAGGTGCATTGTTTCAGCATTCGTAGAATATTGCAGTTCTTTTTGTTCAACGCTTTTTCTATTCACCTAAAAGCGTGCATACACGACGAACAAACATTGCGCACATAAAATGTCAATGCCCTTAGGGCACTGCTTCCTCATATGTGCCTTTGAAACATTTTTTAAGCTTTTTTATTGCATTTGGAGAAACTGCATGGCGAATAGTTGTTAACAAATGCGACTAACCATCAAAAAAAAATCGCAGTGGAAACAATAAAAGTTGGAAACGAGCTGAATAGTGGACAGAAAGTGAAGATATGCAAAAATAAATACTCAATTTAATAGAAAAGTAAATGCAAACAGCTGACTGCAGTAAGTAACTAACGATGAATCAGATATGGAGATACATGTTTGGGAAGAACAACATAGAAAAGATCCATCTTCTAAGTAAGTAGCAATTTATTTTAAAACGGCTTAGATAAAAGTGCATCTGACAAACGGAAGATGAAAAAAAACAACCATAACAAATGAAAGCGATCAAGACGCACGAATATAATGCAAACAATGTGATAGCGAATGCTAAGAGTGCTTGTTATACGAGATGAACAATCTTCTTCATTGAATTTGCACACGTTCGAGACCCGAAGAGATCCGGAAACGTTAACAAACTGTGAAGGTGGAGAGGTGATATGATAAATGATCGCAGCAAGTGATCTACTAATTTGAGCAAGTAGCGATCATTATTCACATGGATGTTTGAACGATGCCGCTTTGGAGGGGTGTAAACAAAAACGATCGTTTAGCAAACACTTCAGTCGTTCGATATTGACGATTCTTTTAGTGTTGTTCGTTAAAAAAAGTTTTCGAAAGTAGTTGAGTTCTTTTGGGCAATATGAATCATTGTGGAAAAAAATCCTTTTTCGCCTTTTTTTAGTAACTTTTCGGCCGATGAATCATGAATGGCCTCTCCTTTTATTGCTTTTTTTTTCGCAACGAACAAAATAGTCGCCGAATTACCAGTCATCTCGTAGACATGATCGGAGAGGGCGATAGATCAATGAGACACAAATATTATTAACTGAAGAAAGAGCTATAACAAAAGCAGATAGTAAAATGTTGAATTATCGAGTAACAACGCATAATAATTAATAACCAATCCATTACAATTGCGTAACATTAAGTATTCCATTAATTTGTACATTACTTTCAGTAAAAAGTCCATTTAAAAAATATTCTGAATTTCAACTTTTAACTTCATCTAAAGGAACGATTTAAAAGAGAGCAATATTGTCCCGAAAGTTAACCCCTTAGAGCTAAAGCTATTAAAGCTGCTGTCAAACGCCAAAAAAAACACATTTATATACTTGCCTGCGAGTTCTTATAATGATGATTTCAATGGTAATCTGGAATTATAAGAGCGCAGAAACGATCAAAAAGAAATCGAGTTGCTCGAAGAAAAATTTGTTAGTTTATACTCGTATCTGCAAATCTATTTTGTACGGTAATTTTTAACACTTGGAGTTTTTTAAGCTAGAATCTCGGATAAATTCATCACATTTGCGAGTACTATTTATTTATCGGATGAAATATTCAAATGGAGAAAAAAAATCGCTTTAGTGAAATTCGCAGTCAAAAATATTCACATTCGAAGAAATCGCAATAAAATTTCGCTTTGATAGCATACAGCCTGATTGTCTTTTCGATCGAACTCAAGAATTGTCTCATGCGTTTTCGATCGATATCATGAAAATTACATATCGTCTTAATGAGCATCACTAATATAATTGTCTCAAATTCCATATGAATAGACGACCGACGATACTTTATATACGAATAAACCAAAGGCCAATTTCAAAGAACAAAACGTAACCAAGCTTAAATAATATAAATAATAAGGTAGAGTATTAGGTTTGGCTTCTAAGTAGATAATAATTAGGCTTTCCAACAACTCATTCCTCATAGACTACGTACTGAAATGTTCTTGTACGTCGTAAGAAGCGCCCTAAAGATTTGTCAAAATGGCCCTTAAAAAGTACATTTTCTCTTGCCGTCTCTGTTTTTTTTTTCTTGTAAATAAAACCTTACAAAGTTTACACACAAAACGTCGAAAGAAAAAGCACTTAACAAAATGCTTCTTAGAATGGGAGAAATTGTGTATATGTGTGAAAAGTGATTTTTTCTCATCGATCTCGAATGCGTTATACGAAAGCAATAATTCAATGCAAGTACCATTGGGAACGGATTTCATAAGCGGAAAAAAAGAGACAACCATAAAGTGCTTGCCATTAGTAACAGAAAGGTTCGCTAAACGATTTTACGTACCCAAGTTGAACAGCTCATAAAAATTCGACAACAATTGACGCGTTATATGAGGGGATTATTGAGACACTTTAGTATTCGTTGTTCACAACCATCGACAATCACAACCATTGTTCGCAACCTTCTTAAAAAATGTTTGACAACATGAGTCATTAATTATGTGCATGAACTAATATTCATACTATAGAGGCTACAGACTCGAGTTACGATAGTTCGAATTTACGATGACGATAATGATACGGCAAAAATTTTAAAAATATTTTAAGTTTCATTCACCAGGCAAAACGTTGCGCCGTATGCGGTGCGATACGTTGGGAACGATGAGGGGATCGACGCATCTCTCATCATATGAGATGCCATTGTAGATTACTACTCCATACTGATCAACATTGTATGAGACTCGTGGGTAAGCTAGCTCAGTTTCGGACTTATGATAATTTCAAGTTACGATGGGGTTGTCATAATGCTGTACCATCGTAACTCGAGGACTACATTTATTCATGAGATTTTCGAAGGACCAGGATATTTATTTTAAGAACTACTCTCTAATGTACGCATGAAGGCGATGATGCTCCTGCGCAGCATTAGAACAACAAATCCCTGTGAATGTGAATGCCTTCAAGAAACCTATTACATTATTTTAACTACAGTCTTGGGAGCTGTATTTTATAAAGAGATCTCCAGAGGGAGAGATTCTGTTAGAAGCACAAGATCCAATCGGAAGCGAATTATGTTTTTCATTACTCATCAGAAATGAAGGATGGATATGCATCGCTGAAAATGGCATTCAATGAACGCTGACAACAGTAGCGAGAAATTGCTAATGAAAATAAGATTTCCGAAAGCAAAAGGTACTGTAAGTATAACAATGCGTAACTAAACAACGAAAATAACCGCTCTGATAAATTTTGCATTGAAAAAAGACGGGAAAAACAAATGAATTATGCTATTTGTGAACTATGGCCACAGAGTGGGCGCTCTCTCTATTCAAATTAATTAGTATGGTTTGTTTTTGAAAAGTCAACAAGAAATCCAAAAGCTCATAAAAGTGTTTACATGAAGGTGTTATGAAATGGACGTTCTAAGCATAAACGGATGAAAACAGGATATTATTGAACAGCAACGATCATTTACAATCAAAAGCGCTTAGGAAACGTATTCAAGTAGTTTATTTAACTGAATAGCAGTGCAAATACTAAAAGTTAAGTTTACGCTCAAGTGTGCTATAATCTCAATTGGCATCGAACAATTGAGGACAACTTTAAAAACCTATAATTCGAAAAACAAAAACTGTTTTTAAATTGTTATTATAAATTTAGCATATTTGAAAGAGTATGGGCATTAATATCGCCGCCCACTCTTTGCCATGTTGATCTAAGATAACCTTTTAACAATCAACGATTTAGGATATGGTAAACTGTTAACTTGAAGCATAGGAAACGAAAAGAGAAATGAATAATAAGATGAATTTCATTTCGACTAAATTTTCATTATAAATGCTCAGACGCATTTAGGCGATAAAATAACAGAGGAAATAGGAATGAATGAAACGAATATATATATATATATATATATATATACATATATATACGGAGAAATATGTAGACCTAAACAAGTAACAATGAAAAAGGCTTACTGCTTAAACTAGTAGAAAAGTAAGTATTGAGTTCAGTGCAAAGTACGTCGAACGTAATATCATAGGTCGTAGTAATTGGAATGATGAAATATATGAGCCTATGAATGGGCGTTTTTATGAGTTGTCATTTTGTGGTTTAACGCAACAATTAAACGACGTTTGAATCATTTTAATTGCTGCGTTACCGGTTTTTCGCTTCCATAATTAAAATTTTGAGGGGAATTGAAGCGATAATAAACGATTATTTGCGAGCGCAAATTCCTGTTCTCACATAAAATCTATTATTAAATCAAATACGCTTGTTTCATGTAGATTTTTGACGGCTTTTTGAGTTGAACTAAATATTGTGTTGATGATTTGGAATGATCCGCTAAAAAGTAGAAGTATAACTGCAGTTATTTTTTCAAGGAAAATGAAGAAGCAGTAAGTACATTCTTATTTTTTTGCAAGAACTGGTTACTGGAATTGAGGGGGGGGGGCTATTATTCAATATATAGCTTGAGAGGTGTTACAAATCAAAATTTGATTCTCTATGAGGACGGTACTTACTCACTTTAACGGATAGGAAAGAATATAGCATTAGGTAAAAAAATGAACCATTTGAAGTGCAAAGTGCTAAAGTTTTGAAGCCACTTCTGATTTACTTATACAGTGGGCAGGTTAGAAGATTTCCACTTCTGATTTTTTGAAACTCACGGACCGTTTCGTCATCGAATTCGATCTAGTTTTTTAGTTCATTTTAAATGTTTTTTAAAAAGCTTAAAGTCACAAATTCTCAAGAATGACTGAAAAGCGGAAAAAAAACCAGAAAGAAATACGCTTTTGATTTCGATTTTTCGCGAGGGATATTGTTTCTATTTCATTGAGGAAAAAAGGCATCTCAATGTGCAATAGTTTGCCTTGCAATCGTTTAACTAAGCGCATTCGATGCATCGAACTAAACGAATTTTCTTGTTTACTTTTATTTTGCCGTCGTTTGAAAAATAGCGTAAAGTGAGCATCGTAACATCGTCTTAAACATATAACTAAGGACAACACACACCGTCGCTTGAGTAAGTATTCAAGTAAGTATGTATACACATGCTTTAGTAAGTATATACTTGAGTAAGTATTGTATATACTGCATTCGATCATTATTTTCGATAGTTTCCTTAATTGAATTGTTCGAAACGAGTGATTTAATTATAGATTTGAAATATCATTTTTTATCACCTTATCATATGTCAGTATGCTTGCTGAGAAACGAAAAATTACAAAATTTTTGTAATACGGTCATATGTTTTTGTTCTACTTCATAAAATCGTACTTCCATTTGAAGATGGCATCCTATCGGTTTGTTCAGCTAGCCGACATTGAATTCCAAGAGGTTATTGGGCTAGTTTGTCGGATTAGCATACAAGTAGGTATTGCAGGCATTTCACTGTTGGCTTCCGAGCGAAAGCTGTGAATCGTACGGATATGTTGATCGACGATTTATTCGGGAAGCATCAAAGTTTGCCAGAAGCGAACATTCTATAAAAAGTTAGCTAAACAAAATCTAAAACTTTATACTGCTTACTACTACGATTCCTAGACAGAAAAAAACGCACCTTTTGCGTAAATGGTTCGTTTTTAGCAATTTAATTAAGTATGACCAACAAGTTAAGTAATCATAACCGTAAATCAGTTTTCTTGTTTAAATAACATCTGAAAAAGAGAAGCAAAAATGAATGGATCGGAATTGAAATATTTTCCTCATTTTGTTCTTCGGGAGCAAATAAATTCTGACCAAAGTGATGCTTGATGACGCAATACAAAAATCGAAGAACGCATGATCTTTCAGGTTGTTAATAAGTTTTGAAAGTTCAGGAAACACTCATTACATTTTTATCACATAAGCAAATAATTAAGTGGACAATGTAATGAAGGCAATGGCCAAATGGACCGGCTATCGATAGTGATTATCGAGCTAGCGCTCAACAATGGCTTTATGTCGAATGAGCTTGTCGTGAGACACAGTAAATGTGCACACATTAAGTCCAGCTAATGGAAAATGTGCTTTTTCGCATGGAATGAAGAAAAGCTTACATGAGATAGCTCAGCTAGATTGCCTCATAAAGACCATTTATATACTTATTCATTGTAATTGATCGTCTACTTTGTTGAGTAACTTTTTTTTTTGCACCACATATTGCTTCAATACCACACCAATTGAACCGTTGAACAAAACCATGACCGATAAAACAGATGAAAACAATCGATAACGTTGATCAATGATTTGTTTGATCATTGATCAACATGAAAACAATTGATCAAAACAATGATTTTGTGATAGAATCTATCACAAAAAGAATGCGAAATTTTTACTTCCCATATATGTCAACAAATTTGGTTCCTTTAAACCCAATTCAATCGCAATCATAAAAACACGGGCCTAGATCATTTACTTAGTTTTTATTTTTAAACACATGATCTTGATAATTGAAAACGTCGAAACGTTTCCACTTGCATTGTTCACAAACCGATTTTAAAAAACATATTGAAAATCACCGTCGTTTACGTCGATAATCATAACTTAAATGAGAGGGGGGGGGGGGGGGCGATATCACTGATTGGAGCTCTCCCATAAAAGAGTACAAGAGATTTTAGACCACTAAGCCTCATGATGCTGGAAAATGGGAACGTTGAGGGGCGAATTACTGCTAAATGTAACCGATAGAAGAGTTTTTTTTGCTACCATCCGCTTCTATGCTGACGCATTGTGTATGTCTGTCAATACTGCAAGCAAAAATATACCATATATATGAACCATAAAAACTAGTAAAAGTAGAAAAATGGTAAAATGGCAATATAGTAAAAAATGGAATAATAATAGCAAAAATAGTGAAAATAGTGAAATTAAATAAAATAGTTAAAAAAATAATAAAAACTTTGTGTACGATCAACTATAGCATAAGCTAGAAATATAAAGTTGCCGCATAAGGATCGCAGACAGCTGATACAAATTTGTCCGCTTGCTTAGTAGCTTTGTTCAATTGAGGCATTCAAGCCCTGAACAGCAGATAGAATCTGCTGACGTCAACTATGCTTAAGCGAACAGCTCTGCAATTGTATGGGTCCTCGACGAGTTTATCCTCACTACGCATGAATAAACAAATAACGGCATCGCAGAGGGCCTAAAATTGGTTTTTCAAGCATAAAGAGCCTTGTTTCGAGTATAAAGGCTAACGACGAAGAAAAGACTGAATTGGAGCGCAGAAGCAATCACGAAGCGATCGACAATCGGAGGCCATCCGCTCTTATCGATCCCGTGGTCATCTTCTTTTTGCCACAAGCCTTGCCCTTCATATAGTTTGAAAACAAACATAACTCACTCACTGTTTATGCGATATACACCGCAATAGTGCACATTCTCAAATGACATATCTTCTACTGATCATAATGAAGCATAATATTTAAGCTGGATATTTGATATAATGACAAGCTAAAATCGATAACAATAATGAGAGAGAGGGAGAGAGAAAAAGAAAGAAAGAAAAGGAAAGAGATCTGTAGAATGCTTACAAAAAAAACAAAGAAAGAGACTCTGTCGAATGTTTAGAAAAACAAATTACTTATAAAAATTAATAAATGAAATGAAGCAAGGAATCAATGAGGGCAACATAAATAAGGGCGGGTTCTTAATAAACGAATGAAAAGAGCGCCGAAGCAAAATGAGGAGAAGATGGCATGGTGAAAAGAGGATTATTTTGTAACTGTAAATCAAAAAAAACGATTATCCTCTTATGGGCTACCTCTCCACTCATCAACTCTTTTCCCCTCTCTTTCTGTCTCTTTATCTTAGAGAGGAAATTCTACGGAGCAGATGATGGCAAAAGAAAGCCTTACGCTGAAAGATCTGATCAGTATGCATAAGTACGGATGAACAAATACACTAAGGAGTTCACTATTCGACGGTGTAAAAGCTTATTTTTTCTCAAGTAGATCAATCAGTACGATCATTTGTGAAAAAAAGAATACAAATTTGCCGAATACCTACTAACTTCTTTGGCCAGTTTTGCCTTAAAATGTAAAATTTTCTTTTTCGGTGTCAGAATTTTGTGAGAAAAATTTTTCCATAGTTTCTAAGCACTTAGAAATTAGTGAAAGGCACATCCGCTGTGATTTCGTCTCCTCCAAGAATATTCCCTATGTCCTAAATAATGCGTATGAAATCAATAGGTGTTATCAGTTTGATAATAAAACGAACTGTGTGGCTTTCTGGGTTATTGTGATCAACACGAAATGCATAGTATTTCCCGTCCCAGACAATCTGTTGTTGACCAAAAATCTCTCTCATACATACCCATAAATTATATAAGGTTACATAGCGCTCGTGGATGAGGTGGATCTAAAGAAAATTTACTTTTATAAGAGGCAAAAATAGAATTACACTTTGTGAATACTCGTGTAGAGGTGTGCACATGTTCTGGATAAAATATTTTCTTGAACATTGAGAATGAGCATTACCATCAAGAAACTGATGAACGAGTGTTTTATTCGAAAAAAAAATGTTATTTCAAAAGTAAGCGAGAGACTATCCTGATATGCTAAATATACCCTTAAGAATCTCTCATACGATGAAGATAGGCCCAGAAGTAATATTATGGATTTACATCCTACGTGTTTCAAATCTCTCTCTCTCTCTCTTTCTCGCCCTCTCTCCTATTCTTTCTACCTCTAGCAAAAGCCATGAAGAAATACTTGATTTGTAGATTAATCAGGAGCGATTACGCGGTAAATTTGGAATGAAGTCGTTTAAATAGAACAAGCCAAAACTGTACTTATCGAGGAAACAAAAAGAAATTCTCTTGAGGGCTCCTCGGCACATATATTATTTTGCTCAGTGAATATTTTGTCGTTATGCGTAATAGCATTAGGCATATACGCAAGTAAACACCGATCCGATTATGATAAGTGGACGTTATGAAAAGGAGGCTTGTTGAGAGCGACGTAAAGAACGAATTAATAGCACTCAACGAGAACCCCTACTTAGTATCATGAAAATGATTACTACTTTTATGAAGTAATTAAATATGCCTGTAACTTTATATATTATGAAGTAACCTTGAATGTAACTTTATTCTTATGTGACTTTTTGCATTTTATGTAATTAAATATGAAGTAACTTTACATAATTATTTTCTTATAACTATGTAAAGTTCGAAAACCGAGAAAAGAAGGAAAGTCTATTTCGGCAATCATTGCTAAATATATCTGCAAACGAGACAACAGGTAATTTTATTCAAGTGTTGCGATGACTAAAACAGTTCGGAGAATACCTACATGCGTCTTTAAGCAAGATGAGCCTAGAGCAACAATTCACGAACTTAAACAAATGTGCAATTGCCTTTTGAACAGTTCCCGTATAAAGAAACCGATCGAAAATAATATGAGTGTCTAGCCCTGCCCACTTCTGCAATGAGTCAGTTTAGATTACCTTTCGATTGCTGAGAGAGAGAGAGAGGGAGAGAGAGGGAGAGAAAAAAAAGAGGGAAAGATAGCAGCACTGAAAATGAACATTGATATCAATTGATGAATTCTCAGTTCTTAAAACTGAATGACCGAATAAAAAAACACCTGTAAAAGATTCTCGGAACTTCTCGGATAGTACCGGAAGGGTTTCCCGGAGCTATATAGATTAGCAGGAGAATAAAAGAATACAAAAACAACTCATATGCCGAGTGGTCCGCATGATACGCCTTCCGGCGATTCAACTTATTAGGCCAGTCGATTTCATAAATGGCTCCCAAATCAAAAAAAAATTCATATTTGGAATGGCCGGACCGCTCCTACACATGTTGAACAAAAAATGCACTTTTCTGAGTTTTGAGAGATTTCCACTTACAAAAAATTAAATTTGGTAACATACATATATATTTGTGGGCTTATTCCACTGGTGAACTGTGTGCTTCTATGTGTGTCTATTTTTTGGTAGTTTCACGTTGGCAATCAACGAAATTCTACTTAAGAGATTTGAGAGATAAATCTACATTCAAAGATTTCCTCCCTTGAATTTTAAACTAAAACGCAGAATAACTTCAGAGTAAAAGATATGCATGAATTTCGCAAATGTTTGGGCTGTGTGTTTGACCGAGCATATAGCAGAAAAACCACTTCAAATAAGTTCGTCATAAAGTAATTTCGCAAGCGGGCGCGTTCGATAAAATATGAATTTTAATCATTTGCAAGCAGCATATGAAACCAACACGTTTATCGTTGTATGCCCCTGAAGCGCATATCATGCCAGTTCCGCGGCATGCATTTCACCTCCTCACACCCCCCCCCCCCCCCCCCCCTCCCAGTGAAAACACCAATATGAGCGGTTGTTCCGAAATGAAGTCCAGCTGTTTAACACCTTTCAGATTCTATAAGTTCTCTCAAGCTCCATGAATGGTTTTAAAAATAGAGTGTAAGACGCACCATAACATGCAGATTATGCTGATCAAACAAAATGGTTCTAGGTTCAGTTGTTAGCAAGTTGAAATTACCTGACATGCAAACACAGAAAAATATATACGCATAGAAACGAAATCACGAAGTAACTATAATGTGTTTTGCATATGTAAAATTTACCAGAACATATTGAAGCGAAAATTGACCGTGACTGGCTAGCAATCCCCTAAAATTTACTCAATCCGTTCCATTGTATCCGTCTAGACGATTTAAGTCATTTCGGCGTAAAATCTTACTCTTTTCTACGGCTAACGCACAAACTATTTTACTTTTACTTACTTATCTTAAGGATGCTGAAAATGTTTTAGATTGTATGATTATCGAAACTTTCAACCAATGATTTCGCTTTCGTTACAGTGGGTTACCATTTCTAAACAAAGTCTTAGTTCCGATTGAGCATAAGTTTGAAGAGAGGCCCCTTTCCCTCAGGCTAAATTACATTTGACAAAATATTTTCATCTGCATTAGCTATAAAATGAAATAGAAAATTTGATGTAGTTTTACTTCAACGGATAGTTGGAAATAACGCTAACTTTTGTAAATAATTGCCCATAATTTCGAGCTCTAGATACAAATCACTCTCAAATTAGCACTTTCGACTGTTATTAACAAATAGCTATTCGATGGAGAACACTAGAAATCTTTTGTGGAATGAAGGAGAATTTTTTTTTTGTGACAAGGTGAAGTTTTACTAATTAAAAGAAATATCCTGCACTATTTCGGTGAACAATGAGCAATCTTTAGGAATGATTTTAAAACTTTTCTCGAGTTCATCTCAAAATATGCGTTAAGGGAGGAGTTTTTGATCGCTGAACTCTGATTTCGTACGTGAAGAAGCTTCGAATATTGAAATGTGAACTCATAAGGAAGAGATGCAGTCAAAGTGGGAGACACATTCGAACGAAAGCAGCAGGAATGAGAAAGCCATCGTATAGCACTGTTGTGGTCTACGGAGAGCAATTTTTCACTGGAGATCACTTCGAATTGCATCTCCCAAAGCGTCTATAATTTCATCTGCGACAAACAGTACATTATCAAAAGAGAGCTTCTTTCACTCATCTGATGATGAACGATGTCCGCTTATAACTCTACAATGAGCCCGCAAGAAATGAGAAGTAATAAATGGCACTGGTTAACCGTTAAACATCGCCGAAGTATATATATATAGGAAGAAGAGCACAAAGAGGAAAAAACGTTGCACTATAGTGAACATGGTGAACACAAAGCGATCGGTGAGGGACGCGTTTTTCGAATGCATCACAGAGCCGTCGTTAAAACGTGGATGACGCAAACGATTCCGCTCTCAACGGCTAGATAAAATAAGAAAACACGTAGAACAGTTTTCGAGAGCATTTCAAGTATTCACCATATCATCAAAATCGATTCTAGTATTCGAAGAAAGTAGAGAGGTGGGAAAGCAAATAGAGAGAGCGACAGAGAGAGGGGGGGGGGAGAGGGAGAGGGAGAGAGGTGAATCGAAAGAGAAAGAAGACTGAAAGAGAATTCTGAGAGGTGTAAGAGAGATGAAAGAAAGAACTGAAAAAAAAAATCGGAAGAGAGGTGAAAGAAAGGTAATTCTGAGAGTGCCTAAAAGTATGCTTATCATTAAAGCCGCTATGAGAAAGAATATGAAAAGAGATAATGGAAGTAGAGGGAGAGGGCGAAAAGAAATAGAGAAGAAGGAAAAAACGAAGTTCATTTAGAAAACGCTTTAAAACTGTGTCCATGTCACCCAAATTGCTAACATAACGATTGTGAAGGGGTGGAAAAAAGTCGGAGAAGAGAGGAGAGTTAAGAAATTCAGAAAAAGATAGACATTTGCCAGAAAAGATGAAAAGAAAATACCCCGGGAGGATAGAATGGACTACCGATGAAAGAGAAAAGAAACGTACACAGACGCAATAGTCCTGACCGATGATCCTCTTCTATCATCCTAAACGATATTCGGCGAATTCCGTAACGAGTTCCGAAAAAAAAGCTTATCGAACATCTCAACCATATCTGTCGAAAAATCATGAAAAATCATGAACAAAATCATGAACACTTTTTCATAAGTTTTAGTTCATTACAATTAATCAACGAAGAAGGAAGGAAATACGCATTGACGACACACCTATTTGATCAGAAAATTTCCTAAACTTTCATAAACATGTTAGCTACCGATAGAAATTCAAATTTTAGATAACTCGACGCCTGTGAACCTCGAGTTATCTAAAATTATATTCGAGCTAAATATTCGTCTGTTTATATAATATTCGTCTGTTTTTTTTTGCGATTCATCTAATTAAATATGCAGTACGCCGATTGAATTGGCCCTCTTTCATCTTTAATTAATTCCAGCAATTTTCATTGGCTAAACGTTTCTCCGGCTCTATGAAACCATTTGAACTTGGGTGTAGAAAGCGACTAGAGGGTATAGATTACGTTTATCAAATTTTGCATCCTTCTACGGTTCTTGCTGACTTGAAATCAGTAGACAGGTTAATGCTCATACAAGTAACATCACCACAATGCTCTTTGTAAGTGCAACCTTACCAAAAAGCGCACAAAATAGGCGTCTAAGCAGCTTCAAGTAGCAGGCAAATTGGTAGGTGAACGTGAGATTATTTTATTGCGTTTAGAGCTATGGAATACTTCGCAGTACGGATGAAGTCGGCGAAATAAATTTTTTCGTCGCTGGGCCCAAGAAATTTCCGCTGAGATCTGCCGTTTTCTTTCGGAATGGAATCGGAATTATGAGTAATGGAAGAAAATTATAAACTAAGATCACCTGGAAATCGTTGGTCGTCGCTTGCAAAATTTAATGTATACGAAACTTTCCTCCATTGAGCAAAGAACAATAATGAAGAAATGGAAAAAGGTGAGGAGAACGGTCAAAGAAAAGACGGAGGTGTTTTTTTTCTTAAAAAATTGCCAGGCATTCAAGGTTGATTGCAATTATCGAGATGTCAATAGGACAGTGATGTTCAGGGAATATATATTGTAAACGAAGAAGTTAACTTCGACTGAGGTATTTCTACGGATATGATCGAAAACATTGAATCCTAACGGTTATGGAAGTAGTCATTTTCGTTAATCATAAGCTACCGTTAATTACAAGCTAACATTAATTATAAACTATGCACAACAACAGCCTAATCATGCTATAGATAACGAAGTAAAACCAAATGTGTACCATATTTGAAAACAATAACGATTTCAATTGTCTTTTTTAAGTTGTGCCGAAAATAAAGAAACGACTGCAGTGGCAAGTGAAAGAGATCATATTCAATTTGGTTGTTGTTTTTCATGCTCGGCAACTAGCTAAAGCTTCACAATAAACTACAACAATTTCTATGGCCGCATTCATCAAGTTTGCTATTTGCCGACCAAATAAGAAATCATTAAGCGCATTAGCTCGAAAACGCAAAGCTCGCCATATGTTTATGAGCTTTTGCGTACCGTACGCCTCTTATAAGAGCGCTTGTTGGCCCTTTTGTCGCACGAAAGGATCATGTTATGTGCATGAATATAGTCCGCGCACATAACTTTTTCGGCTCTGCGATGGCTACAGGAGTTACAACATGAAATTATATATATGTATACCCTAGAAGAAGAGGTTCATCGAATAATTTAATGAGTGCTAACCTCTAAGCCACGTCTTTGGAAAGCTACGAAACGAGAACAAACAGCATAGCAATCAAGGTCTCGCGCTTAGCAAATTTTCTGTCAACTGTTTCATGGATAATTCTATTCGTGAAAAATTCCATGTCCGATAAATTTTAGAAAATCATTGAAGGGTATGTAGTGCGATCAACTCTTCCCTCTTCCCTCTCCCTCCTCCTCTAGCGTTACTAACTCTAATTAAAAAAACAAACATTTCATTGTGGCGACGAACGAAGAAATTGTCGGTGAGCGGAATTAGAACCTGTGAGATTATCCTATTATGGTTGCATCATTATGTGTGGACAAGGCTGAAGTGGGGCTCATTATAAGTATTTTTGCACCCTTTGCATGAATTTGTTGTCACCTACTGGGCAGTACCTTGTTAGCACCGAATTGCTGAGTCTCCATTTAATAAGTAATAAAACAAAGTGCGGAAAAAACCGTTGAATGAGAAGTTAGAGATTTAGAAAAACCCATAAATTCTGGAAATAATTAAGTGACAAAAAGATGACTTCAGGGATCAAACACGTAATTTCAACAATGAAGCTTGATTGGTTGTAAAGAAAAAGAGGCTTGATTGCAGCGATCTTAATCAGGATGAACTTTCACAGAATAGACTTTAATGGGAAGAACACATTAGTAACCTGATACACTTAAAGTTGTACTCGCTTAATCATAAATTTCTTTCCTTATCTGAACATAATGAAACATAATGAACTTATAGACATACGTTTAGATAATACTCAGTTTAGCTATTACTAAGTAACCGAAGATATTCAAGCAGCTATAAGATAGGCGCTAGCTTAGAAAGCAGCAACAATGAAAAACGTTAACGAAGGAGACGTTGAGAAATATAACAGCGATAGCAATGAGACAAACCATCCAGTTGCTGCTTAATGAGAAGATGCTTTATACTGGGTCATAAATATACATATAAAAATTTCGTATCTACGTTCATGATCTAGTCCTTCGGCGATGAATTACCAATGCAAAAAAGCATCCAATAAAGCTCCAGCTTGCTGGACTTTCTATTTGTATAATGAACACGCCATATTGGTCTCTAAACTGGTCGGGTAGCAGATAATTATTGCTTTCGCTCATCTGGATGATAAATGTGACGAATAGACGATCGATTGCTGATAAAAAAATTGGAAGATAATTTAATTAACAAATTAAGAAATCGATAAACTTTAAGAAACTTCAATTTCGAACGATAGAAATTTTAAGAAAAAATTACAGTAGACAATGTCATTCAAAAAAATATTAGAATAGACAATGTCATTTAAAAAAAACTATTTTTGAAACAATAGTTTAGTGATGCGGCAAATCTGCCCTTAGTTACTTTAAGAAAATTTCGAACGATAGAAATTTTAAGAAAAAATTACAGTAGACAATGTCATTCAAAAAAATATTAGAATAGACAATGTCATTTCATTTAAACTATTTTTGAAACAATAGTTTAGTGATGCGGCAAATCTGCCCTTAGTTTTCCGCG
>JPKZ01000480.1:258827-271385 GCA_000803305.1 Toxocara canis
TGAAAGATGGAAAATAAAAAGAGTTGATTGCATTTAAATGTTCCGAAATAACAATGACAAATAACTGTTTAGGGATCGAAAACAATTGCTCGCACACATAGCAAAAACCACTATGGAACGCTGTGTGGATCGTCAGAAGACCAACGGAAGACGAACGAGGCGAATTTAGCAAATTATGCCAAGATAAATTTCCATGCGTTGATATCATTCAGTTTCAGGCATGAAACATTCAACTGTATGATAAATTGTGATAATAAACTATGTGATATTTAGTGGGGTTTCGAATGCAAGCAAGATTTTCTAGTGAACCAGTATTACAATTGAGCGATGCACTTTTTTGGTGCAGTTAAATTGCATGCGGAAAATTGTGCTTTAAAAATGACAATCGATCCGCAACGCCAACGAGTGAACCTTGTTGTTGTTGAGCTTTGCCTTATTGTTCAGTCGAAGAAAATTTGTGAGCGTCGGAGCAATGACGGCAACTAAGACGATATTTGTACTATTGCAGATTACTACATAAAAAAAGTTAATTTTGGTATTTTGCAGTTTTGCATTTTGCAAAATACAATTTCAGTCGTTTTTACAAATATGTTTGCTTTTGTAATTGCATATCTATCCGACAGTTTCAATTCGGCAACTGCGAAATATGCAACTACAAAATCTGAGCACACACTTTATAATGAGCCGTTACTGTACCATTTTTCATATCGCTTAGAGACTTCCGAAGAAGCGATGGACCCTGAAAAATGGTTAGAAAGAAAAAAAAGTGCTGCCAATTTGTTCCAATGTAATCAAGAATGGAATGAGGGATCGGCGTCGAGATTAAACTTAAAAACAAACACGAGAATTGATGATGCATAACTGCTTTTTCGTGTTCTGCCGAATAGTCATCGTAATACTACGTAGTGTACATGTGATACAATAGCTAACACAAGCAAATACAGTCGTAAGAATATAAACAGCAGTGATGTGAACAGTACCAAACGAAAAGAATAGTTGAGTAAAAATAATGATTGTTTTCTTTAGATTTCAACGCAGAACGATAGAATGGTATTCCGAAATATGCAACTACAAAATCTGAGCACATACTTTCTAATGAGCCGTTGCTGTACCATTTTTCATATCGCTTAGAGACTTCCGAAGAAGCGATGGACCCTGAAAAATGGTTAGAAAGAAAAAAAAGTGCTGCCAATTTGTTCCAATGTAATCAAGAATGGAATGAGGGATCGGCGTCGAGATTAAACTTAAAAACAAACACGAGAATTGAACCAATAAATGGAGTTCTCGTGAAGGATTATGTTTTCGAAGACGTGATTCTTGAATTGCATCAGCAGAACGATTTTCCCAAAAGTGCTGCCAATTTGTTCCAATGTAATCAAGAATGGAATGAGGGATCGGCGTCGAGATTAAACTTAAAAACAAACACGAGAATTGATGATGCGCAACTGCTTCTTCGTGTTCTGCCGAATAGTCATCGTAATACTACGTAGTGTACATGTGATACAATAGCTAACACAAGCAAATACAGTCGTAAGAATATAAACAGCAGTGATGTGAACAGTACCAAACGAAAAGAATAGTTGAGTAAAAATAATGATTGTTTTCTTTAGATTTCAACGCAGAACGATAGAATGGTATTCCAAACTATCAACTATGATGAAAAAGAAACCGTATGGACTGGAATTGCACCTAACCACCATAATTTCAGTTCCACCTTCATGTTTTTCATTCGCAACAATCCCTCAGCGAATGCTGACGACATACTAACTATCCGGCGACAGATCGACAGCAGCATAAAATCAAGCAGAAAGCTGCAATCCTCACATCCATCAGACGGATTTGCATAATTTATGCTGATGCATGCTGGTGCTGATTGCAGAGCTTTTGATACTCTCTGCTATAGAGCAGATGATAATGCTGCTCCTTATGGTGATAATGAGCATCTAGAGGCTTAGATGGCATCCTATCGATTTCGGCGAAAATAACGAGCTAACATTAAATCAAGAGTGCAAATTTCATGCTGACTTCTATTGCGAACGACCGATGCCTCAAGAAAAAACCAATAAATGGAGTTCTCGTGAAGGATTATGTTTTCGAAGACGTGATTCTTGAATTGCATCAGCAGAACGATTTTCCCAGGTAAGGATTCACTATTCGCCTTACAAATCTCAGTACTAGTATCTATTCATTGTTTATGTACTCATTCGTCTTGAGGAAACGATGTATGTCGGGCATAGTACTTCATCGGGTGAGAAATGGCTGCAGTTTTCTTCACACAAGATTTCCCTTAAGTGCCAATAACTACGCAATTCTCTTATGTTGCGATACAAGTAGCAAACCAAAAAAGTGATATGACCTTTGCAAAAGATACTTTTCTTGAAATAAAAACAATGCTTATATATATACATAAATATATATACATATATAAACTATATGTATACATATCTGTACATGTATATGCATATTTATACCACTGACAGCCCAGCTAGCGGGTGGTACTTAACAACTAGCTAAAACAGCCAAAGGGATGGCTGTGCTCGGCGTGCGGTGCCTCACTAACATCGAGACATCGCCATGAAGGACCGAGTGGTAAGAATGAGAATAAGAATATACATATATTTATATATGTTTATATATGTGTATATATACATATATGGACAATATATATACATGTATAAACTATACGTATATATATGTATATATATGGTTTATATATGTATATATATTGAGCAGGACAAGAAAGTTTACTTATGTGACAAATTATAAAAGAATAAATGAATAAATCTCGTGCAAACCAAATCGAGTTCAACATTAAACGCAGCCATTTCTTCACATGCGATCATTTCTTCATGTATTCAGTTTCAAGGAAGAGTCGAGCAATGGTGCTAATGGATTAGGAAGTGAATTCAGGCTATTGCATTCAATAAGATTAACTCATTGATGGTCAAATATCAAACCGCAATTAAGAGCGCATAAAAATGTCATTTAATGACAGTGAGTGCTTTTGAGGCGATCTCTATAAAATGATCCTTTCCGTTTGAGTCAGAAAACGCACCAACAGACAGACGACTATACGATCGCAAACTAAATCACTCATTTCTATTCATTATATGCTCTTCAAATTATTAATATTAGATTTTAGAAGTAATATGGTTGTACTACAAGTAATAGCGAACCGTTACTGCAAACCGTATTGCTATGTTATACTAAATCCGGCTAACTTCTATCGTGCAAGAAATAAGCACTTTCTCCAAAAAAATACATAATAACAAGTATTTTGCTCTATAGAAAGAGATTTCAGCAAAAGCGGCAATAGAAGCCAAAAAAGCTCATGCTGCAAAGATTATTAGCGAATCTGAAGGGCATTTTGCTGACGTAGATCAGATGAGGCTGATTCGTCTGAATACACTTTTCATATACGCCCATTTATGCAAGTGCCCGTATATGGTTTACTTGATTGCGCATTTCGTTGAAAAAAGCCACTCCACTCAGATTATTAGCTGTCATTGCCACACTTTTATGTTCTGGACGAAATGAAATCAGCAGCTAATAAGGAAAACAGCAGCTAACGGAGTAAATACCATGTAACTTCCCCTCCCCTCTACTCCCCTTCTCACCGTAACACCTATCCTCCTTACTCTCACTATCACGCTCTTTTATGTTGGAGCAATAATTCCTCAAAAAGTGGAGTGTTTTGAAAGCGTAATAGGGATTTTCGAACATGTAGTTGCTTCAAAATTCTCTTTTAAGCAACTGACCAAAAATGAGCCCAAATGCGTGCTGTTCGAGCCAAGAAATCTCAAGATTTTCAGCAGTTTTTTTTTCGAATCCAAAGAAATCCTTTTTTCTTTTGTCTATGTAAGGAAAGCAGAAAAAAACTTCAATTGAGACTTCGATTGAATGGACCGGTCGTGCTTAGCGCACACATACCAAATACGCTCCTTAGCTAATTTCATGCGCTTCTATAAGTGTTCATTCATTTAGCTGTCGAGTACGCACACTTGAAAACCAAAATTGGGCTCCTTTATCACGCCGTCATAACTTCTTTCATCCTCATTTTGCTAAAAAGTTTTCACCCTCAGATCACACTTTAGAATCTAGTTTGAGCAGGCGATGCAGGTTACATTTGCAGGCAATGCGTACATTAAATGTTCGAATCGCATGACAATTTGCAAGCCAGAAATTTAAAAAAACTCTCTGAGGACGTCAGGAGCCTTCTGCTTACGAAATCAAGCACAAAATACCACAACACGCAATATCAGAAGTGCTCAGTAGGGCTGCCATCGAAAAATAATATGATCTGTATATGCTTTCTAGAGTACATTTCTATTCGCCTTCATAGAATAGAAGCTTAATGCTGTGTATAACTAATTTTAGGAGTTTTTTCAACTTGAGGTGATTGGAACGGAGAACGGCAAGAACGACGGATGAAAAGTGAGTGGAAAGGTGAGTGAAAAGATGAGTGGAAAGGAAGGTTTTACCGTTCTTTTCGGGTGAGGATAACCGTAGATGCCAGATATTGTCGAAGTTAGCGTTAGATGGTTGATCGAGAGACAGAAGCAAGGATTATCAGCGGATTAAAAAAGACTGGATCGAATCGGCATGCGAACTGCGCATGGAATTCTCATTTCAGGTGCTCTAATCGCAACTGGTCTACCTTATATCTCGTCTCCCCTCGCAGTTTACTTTGAACTCTTAAAAAAACGCGTTGAGCAGTAAACTATCGTAGAAAAAGCCATCAGTAGCGAAAACGGCATGCAAGAGTGCATGATAGCGTCAAAAATATTAAGCAGTTCACGAATGATGCCATATAAACGTAAATGCACCTCACTCGTACTACTCGGAGGCCAAATAGTGCACTGTAGTTGCGCGTAAACGCTGCGAAATCGCACGTCGTTTATAGGATGCATAGTCGGAAATTGTTATGTCTATAAAAACCGCATTTATAATAGACACTGAACTCGAACTCATGCCAGATTACGCTTACTACTTACACATAACCGCTCCACTTACACGTGATCGACTCCACTAACACGTATGCCACTCTACTCACACGTCGTCATTCGACGTACACGTAAGCCACTCGACGCATACGTAAGCCACTGCACTCAAAAGTAAACCCTTCTACTCACATTTAAGCTGTTCTACTTATGTATAGGCTGCTGTACGTGACAAGCCTCGGGAAGGTCGTTGCTTCACTCACTTCAGAAGTTGCACAGTCCGACATCAGTAGGTGTGCCACAGATTCTAACAGTTTATGCATATGCAGCGGAGCTCATAAGCAGAATAACGCGTTTTAATTACTCACAAACTTTCTAATCATAACTGTATCACTCAGATCAAAAATTGTGCATAAGAAAGTTTATGCAAATGCGCAATAGGATTGACGATTTAAAATACTTGACAACGCGACATTGCAGAGTGAATAAAGGCAGGCTGCAATATAATAGAAGAAAAGAATACGAAATGAATATGAAATGGATAACTGTCGAACCAGAGCTCTCCTCTGGTTACCGTAGGTGATGTAAATAATAAAATTGGGAAACCGTCTGTAGGGATATGAACCCATTGAGAAAGGGAAGGAATAATATTGCTTAATACAGCAATGGGCATATGCAGTGAAAATGAAATGAATGAAAGCGTTTTCTAATGGCACAAAAAAAGTTCCAGCCTATTGCTTCAGTAAGCATTACCATGACCGGCGAATTAGCTCAGGAAGGGAGCGGGAGAGAGAGAGGGAGAGAGAGGAAGAGAGAAGGAAGGGAATTCATTTTCGAGGGAACTCTTGAAGTATTATGTTCTCGATATGCCCTCTGAAATTTGATCAACACGATAGTCGCGTTTAAGTTGCAAATCTAATGTTTATCATTTGCTGTCCATAGTCATGAATCGCTATCGGTAAATTCATTAATCGATAAATTATACACTATCGATAATCGATAAATTCGATTTTTTCGTCGTCCATAACAACGAAATATGCATAAAGATGAAATCCCAGAGGGTACCGTCAGAGGGCGCATCAAATTATTCGCACCCCTACCGCTTTCGCTCATTTTCGAGGGAACTCTTGAAGTATTAAGTTCTCGATATGCCCCACTGAAATTTGATCAGCACGATAGTCGCGTTTAAGTTGCAAATCTAATGTTTTTCATTTGCTGTTCATAGTCATGAATCACTATCGATAAATTCATTAATCGATAAATTATACACTATCGATAATCGATAAATTCGATTTTTTCGTCGTCCATAACAACGAAATATGCATAAAGATGAAATCCCAAAGTGTACCGTCAGAGGGCGCATCAAATTATTCGCACCCCTACCGCTTTCGCAGCGGATTTCGATGAGAAACGATCGAAAAGTAAGCCAATTATCAGAAAAGAAGTGAACAAAGCAATTATGCAAATACAGTAACAAAATGTTGAGCAAATCACACTCTTGCAGAGCAGCAAAAATGCTTTTTTTACGCGTTAATCATTTTTGGTGACTTCTTAGTAAAGAGGGTTTTTTTTTTCAAATCCGCGGATCTTTCCGGCTAGCGTAAATCCAATGTCAATATATTCTAATGCCAATTTTCTTTTCCAATCATAAACTCCAATGAGCAGTCTTCTCGACAGGAAGCGAATAATTTTATGTACAAATTAATACAAGCAAAATTACTCGCTTGAACTAGTTGATAGTATTTTTCAGCAGACCATGCACAGGTTGAATTTGTATATGCTTATTAAAAGGCTGATAAGCTAGTAAGATGAATCAGTGAAAACATATCTGAATATGTAATTTTTCATCGAATTATTAAGTTTTAAGAAACAACGATCAGGCTTAGATGATGCTTTAACGTTGCAACTTTCGAACGCCGTGAAGAGTCGTTTTACTTGTGTTGGCGGTTTATTTGCAGTTTATTTTTCCGGCCACTTTTCCGGGGCAAAAATCTCTCCTTTACGGATCTCAAAGTAACTTTGAGATTCAGCTCCTATCGGCTCCATCAATTTTCAATTTGCGGCATATACTAGCATGGAAAAAAGTGTTTCCGTGGGAAGTGCAATTTGGGAAAAAAAACGCTGGTTTCAGTGAGGAAATATACTAAAATCTTTTGTAGGGAACTTGCTTTTGTATACGATTTTGCATTTGTTCTTGTACGTTTTTCTGTTTTAAGCATCCCTATATTTGCCTCTTTGTTTGTTCACTTGCCTATCTCTTTGGTTTTGTTTGCAAAAGTTGGAGAAACTAGAAGAAATTTCATATCGTGTAGGTCTATTTGGTTCTATTATCTAGCCATTTCGTAATGGTTCAGATGGATGATATTTTGATTGCTTTACAACAATTGTTATCGATCCGCTTGGGACTTTTTTCATAATCTCTGAAAAAAGACCGACATTTACTTCTATGTTTATCAAAGCATTTGACCGGTAGAAAATGCTATAAATTGCCGTAAATCCAGCTTCCTATTTTGGTATCGCTATCGATTGTTCCAAAGAAAAAATCTTTTCAAAAATGGTTTGCAATGTGCAACCATTGCACGTGTTATCACATTTTGATAAGAAAACCTCATCACTTTTATCAGTAAGATATCAAACGCCGCCCTTCCCAAATTTTCAAACCGTTGTTCGGGAAAGGGTGGAAAGATGGGGAATGGCTCCGAAATTTTGAAGGATTATTTGAGAAAGGAATGGTGACTGCCGGTCAGAGATTTGAGTAAAAATGTTGAACTGCATAATTCAAAGCGAATAAAGACAAGCATAGCACAGCCTGTCACGGTACACTTCCGTGTAGATAAAGGAAGGGAGAGTGGAGGGGAGAAGAGGGTTCAGTGTTGACCAACCACATTTGAACGCTGGTCTCGGTTTGTGGAATTGCAGAGTTGCGTTGTGATCGAAGCGATTCTTAATAGTTAAGTGACGGGGACAATCAACATCGATATTGAAGAGGATGTTGATGAAGCTATCTAAGAAAATGCCGGCTTGCATCCATCCAAGATTGAATCCCAATTACGTATGCAAACGAGCAGGATTATTTCAATAATAAAGAGTGATATGATACGTATGATCCTTCGATCACAAGGAGGTACTAATATGCCTGAATCACGCCCTTCCTCTTCCCCAGTCGGAAAGGATCTCCAGCACATTTCAGGTCATTTGAAGAATGACTTATAGTCGACAGGTCAATAAACACTGAAAAGTATTGGGAATTTTGAAAAGTTTTCATGAATTTTTAGAAATCTCGCCAAAACTAGAAACATGTTGTAATTTCGGTAGCTTCTGCAATTGTAGACACCAAAAAGCCAGTTGTGAGCAGGTTGTTTCGCAGTTGAAAGCTTTAAATTGCTTAAAAATAATGATCTGCAAAAGCCGGCGAAAAGTGTGGAGTTTTACGAAAATGTGTGGGGAGATGATGAGAAGGAATGGCTGCTTATGGTTTAAACCATTACTCGCACAATTGAGCACTCTTTCGCTATTTCTTTGATATTTGGGAGATGAGGTTTCAAAATACTCCAGACGGATTTCTGGTTTGCTGTGGAGGAGTTCTATAATGCAAATGCATTTCGTTGGTATCAGCTGCATTCAACGAACTATCACTCGTCACGATTGACCAATAAACGATAAACGGCTTCCCGAGCTTACACTGAAAAACGCAATGGAATTTATTGACTCGAGGGCTTTTCTCTCAGATCGACGAAGTGCGTAGGCATGGATTATTTTGAACTGATGAACAAATCTCGTCTCAAAAATTCCATGATTTAAAGTACAGGTAACAAGAAGTTCAACGCAGTACATTTCAGTCAAACTGTCATAATATTCCCAGGACCTTCAGTGAATCTTGAGTCCTCGGTCATGCACTTTCAGCTAATAACAAGCATTGTCTTGACAATAACGGAAGAAGACGATGAAGAAATTAGATGGGGTGGGGTTAGTAGGGGAGGAGGAGAAGGTACTAGCTGATCTTCAGAAGGTCTCCAAGAAAACCGATCGGTTTCATGAGCTGCCGCAAGAGATAAATTCAAATTTTATTCAGCATCGTCTACTGAAAATTAATTGATTCTGCGATCGATATGCCGAATATGCAGTATGACAGGTTGAAAAATGCATGATGCATATTGATCATCAAAAATGCATGCATAATGAACATTTCGAAATGGGCGTAGATCATTTCGACTTGAAACTAGAAATTAATGCGTTAAGTTTAACTTCAACTGTTCCTGAGTCGAAACTACGGGGCAGACGGACACACATACACAGACACACACAGACACACACACACAGACGCACACAGACACACATACACGCGTAAATGCAAACAGACACGCGCTCGCTTTAAAATTGCGAGATTTGCGATTTGCAAAGTGTATGAAAAGTACATCCATCATTCATAATCAACAATTTCAATATCGTGCTGACGTATGCCAATGCTTTTCTTTGCAAGAGAAGAAGGTTAACGATTTTGCAAATGCATACAAGAATTTCTTTGCATAAAAAATAGCAATTAAATGCAATTTAAGGTAGTCCATCCGCATGATATTCGTTTCAAAAGCTACCAGATCTTAGCTTTGCTTCCGTCAGCGTCCTTTTATGAAATGGATTTCGTCAGACGATCAAGGCGTGACGAATGTTATTCTCGCGTGCTTTTTATTCGTTTATTCAAGAAGCATTCTTAAAGTAACAACGATTGCATGTAGTGTTCGATTAAATTTGTCAAACGTTTTGGCACTTCGCCAGCTTCTTGGATCAGTAATATTGAATAGTTGATCATTTTAAAAGGATCAGATAATGATTTGCAATCGAATCGAACGTTTTTCATCATTTTGAGCCATCCATCCATTTTATGTGCGTAGCGGAAGTTTGTTTGTTAAAACAAGCAAATAATACCGTCTCATCGAAAACCGGAAGTGACTATCTTCTCCACTTTGTTCAATCGCCACGAGAAAATTTTCCTTCCTTGAAAATATCCTTGAAATATCCTTGAAAATACCCTTACAATCCCTCGGAAATAGTTGTTGCAAAGTTGTCAAATGTTTAATGTCGCGGAAGCATGAAAGGCAGAACAACAAAAGATTGTGGGGGATCTATATCTCCTCCGACTTACGACTTGAGAGTCGCATTTTACATACCCTACAACAGGTTCCAAAGAGTGTAGTGAACCGTCAACCATCCGTTGTTTTCAAATTAGGGGAATGAAGAAAGAAATTACGTCTGTTCAACTTTAGTTTATCGGAGCTGCGCTTACCTATGGTACTCCATCACGCTGTATCATCTAAAATCCGCTTTAGATAGAGTTGACCGGTACACCGTTGCAAAATTAAGGAAAACCAGTACAAAAAATAACAACAAGAAACAGCATTACAACAATATGCTTTTTGCAGTGGCCGATATCTTTTAGCTATTAGCTTAACGTTTTAAGAGAGAAACTTATCTATAAGATGTTCGCAATTTGGAAGAAAGATGCACAAACGAGGTCAAAATATCATGGTAGCGCCGTAGTCTACTTTGTGCTTAAGAAATACCTTGAAAACAATTCAACGAAGATGCGCTAACTACTCTGTTGAGAATTTTGGGTATTGATGAAATGGGATATGTTGTATTGTACGTGAAGAATAGAGAGAAAGTAGAGAAAATTCTAAGCGGAACATCCCAAAATACGTTTGTTTTGCAGTTCCCAAAATGCTGCATAGCAACAACAAAATGAGATGTGACTTATTTGCATCAAATAGCGCCGAAAACTGCCGGTATTAAGGCGAAAAAAGAGAATGACCAGTAAGGAGAGAAAAGATAACTAAATGCTTGAACGGAAGCTTCTCTCACTGCCGGAACTGCCACTGACCAGCATTTTCTAAGGCTTGAACAAATGAATGCAAGATATATATATATGTATGTATATATATATATATATATATATATATGAACAATCATGCGTGGGCATGGTTGTCACCTGCATCGATACGGGAACGGATGAAAGTACAGCTGCCTTTGCATCCCTTTGCATATATATATATATATATATATATATATATATATATATATATGAGTACACATATAGTCAGCCGAAAACGAGTGGCACATATTGCTTACTTAGGACATCTGAGCGGGAATAAATATAGTATATGCGAAACACGCGTATCGCAATTACACCTACTTTGAGTACATGTAAGTGCAATAGAATTCCGATCTGCGATTGCTTTAGAAGCCATAACTAATGGTGGCCGATAACGATAAAGTGGAAAAGTTAATTGACAATGTAAGAATTTGGACTGCTAGGCTTAATGAAAACAGCTAACTTTTTGGACGTTAATTTTTGGTTTGCGAGAGCCAAAAGGAGGGATTTAAACCAGAAAGAGTTGTGCAAACCAGAAAGATGGATTTGTTATCGAAAAGATGTGAACGTTAAAAAATTGTCGAACTCCTAGGCCGAACATGAATGGCACAGATGGCGTGCCTAAGCAATAAGATTCAATTAAAACGCAATCACTGCACAACTATCGTTGCCTCTCACGAGTTTTAGGCTCGTCCATAAAGTAAACTTTTGCATCTCATTATTTTTGTTTACTTCTTACTAACTTACGATTTTGCCAAACGACTCAGCTGATTTCTCGAGTCAACATGAAAAAGATAAATGATGGAAACCAACGAATGAGGTCAAATTTTATTCAAGCTAAATCTGGCATTCCGTCTCTTACTGTTCGGGCGCGAAACCCCAATATTATAATTTGTAAAAATGTAAAAAATAACTCACATTTAAAGGTAATTTTGAACCAAGGGAGGGGGAGTATAGTCATATTGTGCTAAAAACGGAGCTGGGAAGCAGAACCGCTTTTTAAATCTTCGCTATGATAAGAAGCACTATTGCGCTTCATTTTTAGTCATTTTCGAGGTGAAATAAGGAGTGAACAAGCGGAAATAGAAACAGAACAGAAATGGTGCACATTTGGTGACGCCAGCTTTCGAATTCTGCAACGGAATTCTGCAAATTATCAGAAGCTTAGAAATGGTCTTTACGAAATGCTCACCATTTCTGCTTTGTCCTCGTTCTCTTTTCTCCACCTTCTGCTCTCGCTATACTCATTACTTTACAGTATAACTTTATTGTACTATAGCTAAGAAAACCCTTATGGACGAAGCATTTGCATACGAAGTGCATAATTTCTAGCATATTCAAATGGTCAAAGTTAAAAGAGTTTTCATACAAAATGCACTAAACGGATGCTAAGGAGGTGAGAAAGATTCCGAACAGACGCTTCATGCACATTGGAAGTGCAAAACGCCGACCGGCATTTTAAGTTCTCTCCTGGACCAACCAATCGTTTCCATGGCGATCTCGGCGATTCAAGACACTGGCAGCACTACTCTTCTCTATTTCATACGGCAGACACATTGTTGCATAGAAATTTTCCATGCACGACGCGATCAGCTTTTTTTTCATAAAAGTTTACTTCATTCAGAAATTCAACCAATTTTTTTAAAACTCCAATTGAGTAAAATTTTACTCCCTTAACGTTTTCTATCCCGCCGGAGAAGAGGCTTTACGATTGAATTCTAAGGACGTTGGGGGGGGGGGGGGGGGGGTGGA
>JPKZ01000481.1:4859-21640 GCA_000803305.1 Toxocara canis
TTTTACTTACTCACTTTCCAAAGTGACAAGCTTTGAAGGAACGTGCAAAAAACTTGGTCGTCTGAATCGACTCTGTCTCACTAAGCTAGCTAGCTGCCTCACTGTGGTTGACAGGTCGAAAAATGACATTGTTAGTTAAGAGTCGGGCATATGCTAGAAATTAATCAGGATAGATTTGGACTTGTAAAACGGATGGTTAGAGGCCTTTGTTAGTTTGCCATTTTTAAATTCATAGCGCGAAAAAATGTTCACAGTTTTTCAACAATGAGGTCGATCATTCACCGACCATCCATAAACTCCTTCTGCTAATATATAAGTCGAGTCTAAAAAACGTTCAACGACGGTTCTCAAAATTGTTGAAAGGTAAAAGAACTTTAAACTGTCAGACTCCGAATCGTTCGCCTGAGATGGCACAACTTGTGGGACGTTTCGATCGCGCATACGGCAACGCATACGACATATACGAGTTCTTTTCGAGTTTTAATTGAACCGATTTGCCAACTTGCTTAAAATTGGATCACAGAAAACTGACCACTGCAAACTAAATCTTATTGTTATCGAGTGTTAGAGTTCCTGCGCCTCTGATCCCTTGTCATTTACCTATATAAATGATAACGTATTTCATCGACCTGATCAATTACGTGCTAATGGCGAATAATCGCCTCAAATGTGATAATATAGCGGAAAAGATGGTGAACCGCTTTGTTAGCCAATAAATTGGCGGCTGGTATTGAGGGGAGGGAAAGGGGGAGGGGAGGGGAGGGGAAGGGAGGTGAAGAAAATGCATGGTAGGGATCTTGTGAAATAAATCTGTAAAGAGACGATCTCTTCTATTCAGTGTAAATTCTATCAAGTTACTTTTCATACAGTCTAATTGAGCTGTGAAGGTCTCACAGAGTTTACTGCAGGGAGGATTTGAGCTCAATAATCGAAAGAAGAGGTGATCCTGCTTCCTCATTCTCCATACTTAGAACCATGGTAAGGACGATAGCTAAAAATTGCTGCTATAAGGCAAGATAAGGGCGCATAAAATGTGCGATTTGAGGTGAGTTTTATTCGGCGCTTTGACATTTTATGCGAATGGCAGCAATAGCTTAGAGTGGTCTCAAGTGGCTGCATAAAGTATCCAAATATCAGAAAAAGTCACATAAGTATCGCCTCTAATGGTCGTTTGACACGTCATACAGCTTTAAAACCCCGAATTTAGAAGTAGTCACGCAGCAACACATCAAATGCTTCTAAGAAACAATCGACGAATTGGAAAACGATCCCAAAAATGAAAAAAAAATCAACTCTTGCTCGATTTCTCTAAGCTCAAAAATTTTTACGAAAATTAGTAAATTCTCAAAGAACATTTGAAAATAAAATAACAAAATTTCAAAAGATGATTTATAATGAAAACGAAAAAAACTAAAAAAGTTTATTTCAAAAGATTCGATCAGTGAACAAATAAAACATTTTCTGCTAGTGAAAACGATTGCTGAAAAAAAAAAATAAGATTCTTGACCTGAAAAACCGCTCATATAGCGATCATTACAAGGTGATCGCCTTTAAAAAAAATGAATTTTCTGCCTGAAGCGCCGACCATGACTTTATCAAACGACTACCGCGACTATAACCACAATTTTCGTTTTTTAGGCAATCTAAGCTGAGTACAGCTAGCACTTTTCACTGCACATTCTTTTCCAAATTTTCTAAAATATAAGCTTCAACTATCTAAGATAGAAATTCTCTCACCTAGCAACACATAAAATAGTATTCCAGTGTCCATTCAGTGTAAGACGGCATGCTGTTTCGGATTTATTTTTTGCGCTTAATTTAGTTCTCTTTGTCTATAAATGAGCTGTATTATTTCTTCTTTTTAAATAACTGATTTAAAATAACTTTTACTGATAGAAAGAATATACCGATTTGTTCTTCATTCCATCTAGAACAATCGGGCAAAAGTTGAACAACGACTGTGACAACAAACGGGCAGTGTTAATCACATAAGGAACGGATTTGTTACTGCCAGTGATAAAAATGAATTTCATTCGAAAAGAACCACAAAAAGCAATGATTGCTCTAAATGCAGCATCTTGCTCGGTTTTAGCTACACTGAGATGAAGTCACGTTGAGCAGCAAACAGCTGTGCATATGGTTGGTGAAAAATTTTGAATTCACAGTACAATATGCTTGCAGTCGTGATGCGAAGAAATAGATTGTGGACGGGAACATCATTTCCTTAAACAAATCTATTACAGAATACTTAGAAGTATATATCGGCTCGTTGAGGCAATGGCAACAAGTTTATTTTCAAAATCGAATTTCTCTGAAAGCGAATTTTCACTATTTTAAAACAAAAATGCGTCTGCAATTTCTTGCTGAAATTATATTCCAATATGCTTGTATTGAACTGGATTGAACTAAAATTAAGTACTGTATAATGGAAATAAAATTCAATAATGTACCATGCATATCAATCAAAATACTGAATAGAAAATATTGTAGATAAAAAATAAGCAAGAACAGAATCACACTTAATTTTGTGTAGAATGAAATTGTTCATTGAAACAAAAAAGAATTAAGAAAAACTATTCGATCGCTCAAGAAATTTAAAGTGTAGTTTGTTTTTCGCTTTTTTGCTAGGCAGATTGATCAATGGGTTTACAAAATTGTAAAATAATCTCAACGACATTCTTGAAGACCGCAAACAATTAACTTTTCTACGATTAGTTCTAATCGCAGGTTATGGGCATTGCAACGAAACGTAGAGAAGAATTTTGAAACTGCATTACACTGAACGATTCAAACATATGCTGTAAGTGTAAACACGTAAAGCGTAAAGAGTACAACTGAAACGCTATACGTAGATGGGACATTAAATTATGCATTTTACAAGTGATAATTAAAAACTTGAAGGCAAAGAAATATAATGAAAGACGAGTTTAGTTGAAAAAACATTTCAAAAACTTTCGAATCCCCAATAGCCTATTGTTGCTACGAAAAAGCTCAAAATAGTAGAGAGAATAGAATTTGCTTTTCCGCTTGGCATACTTACTATATATTTCTTTCCGAAAAAACGAGATTAGAAGAAATAGTTGATTGATGGCAACGATGCGAACCTTTTTTTTAAACAAATTCTCAACAAAATATACACCATTACCCGCACTGTCTCAGTCTTTAATGCCATTTGCACAAAATGTTTATTTTATTCGAATCCTTTACTCTCAATGATCACCACTCTTCCATGTGCGTACGCGATGAATATTTAAGAACGTTAACGCAGTTGACGTTCACAAAACGAATCATGTAGGGTCGTCGGTCGCTATGATACGGCAATTAGCACTTTTTTTTAAAGCATTTTAAAAAGACTAATTGATTCATTGCAACCAGCTCATCTCAACAAAACAAAATATTTTCTAAAGTCCCCATATAATCCGCTCCGACCGGAGCCTTATTCATGGCATTTTGCAAAAAAAACTGATCACAGCTAGATTAAATAAAGACTCGCTTGCCGACAGTGTTTTATACGAACAAAAAATTCATGACTGAAGATCTATAACACTCTATTGTTGATCATTTACATCCTGTGGTCATGCTCATTGTCGATGTAATTGCTAGAGGATGAGTTATAAAAGCCGGTATGCATGTTCAAAGAGCATTCCGGACTATACTGTAAACTATATGAGAATTTCAAGGAACGGTCAAAAAGTTGAGTGGATTTGCTACTAAGAGGATTTCTTTGCGTAATTTTTAATTGATCGGATACTTTTACATCGTTAATACTATTAGTAATCGTTAACAACGATGAGAATAGTGTTGATGATTTGGAAGCAAACCTGTAGGGTTCGTGAGTAAGCTAAAAAAAGAAGACATCCCCGCTTCTTGTTTAGTGCCAAAAAAGTCCAATTCGGACCGCCATAACGTTCCTTCAGCCAAATCGAGTACTCGACTCTTTCGCATTTCTGCTGACTGCCAATCATAAGCTTCCGCCAAACGCGGCGATAGGAATTTTTCATGCCTCCTAATACATATTTTAATTATTGTATTATTACTACAAACATTTCTTGTCGAATAAAAATTCTGAAATCTTACTAAAACTTTTTCAAAGTAAAGATAGAAATTTTGATAATTAAAAATTTTCAGGCTGGTAACTCCCTTATCGATGAGGCATCTTCGAAATATTCTCTCTCAGATGCAAGCATTTTTCGTTTGCCATAATTGGTAAGCACTTTATATTGAGCAGGATCACTATGACCTGCAGTGACTATCGGTTGCCGTATGCTCAGCGTTCAATTAAGCCAAAATACTGAGAAACGATAGTTTTGAATGGCATTTATTTGGTAATCCCAAGTATTGCCATTGAGAAAATAAAACTGCTTCAAATTCTTGGCAATTTACTTTTTCAATGCCATTTCACCAATTGCACGAAGTTGCTATGCGTTATCAATACGTTGCGGCCAAACAATCTAAATGCCAATCGAAAATCTCATATCGGTGACTATTAGAATAAAAGCCTATTTGAATCAGTGGGTCTATTTACAGATCTATGAGCTCTCTTTATCTCCGATACACCCTATGGACCCTCTTGCACACATTTGAAGGACTAGATATCGACACAGCTTCAACATCCCGTTCTCATGCGTTGATTCGAGACTTCTCCATCGAAAACTCAAAATTTGATCTGCACGCTCTTTCACTGCGCAACTAGCGACATGCGCTTATGTACAAGGCATGATAATCACATCCTCAATTTATTATGGCTTCAAACGCAGCCGAACTTGGACACAAAACAATTATGCAGCAAATCTCAAAAATAAGATTTTTCGTTCTCTCGAAGAAAAAATCCAAAACGAAAAAGCTTCTGGATATCTAACTGTACTACAATGCAGATTAAGTTATTGTTCTTCACACATTCCCGCGAGCGCTGTTGCGGTGGAGTACCACCTGCGATTGCATGCCAGCAATTAGGCACAAATGTCTCAAGTGGTCGATAGATTTGTGGGTATATGCATCGCTCAGAGTTTCGACACACAGGAAAGAAGACGGATAGTTGGCTAGCTGGTTCTTGTTCAATCTCTATGTTTTTAAATACTGCCCTGATCTTCGCCTCTTTCAGCTCCTCAATAAACTGCCCATTCTGAATTATTGTATTCAATAATAGTAGAAATCTCGTGGCAGCAAATTCTTTTCCTTTTTTTCCCTGCTTTATTTGTAACTGCGTCCTATCCTGCCACCTTATTTGCATTTAGTTAAGCTATTCCTCTTACTTTATCTTCCCTGCTTGGTGGCTTGAGAGCCGGCTTGTCTTGCGTTGGGTTTTGATTGAGACTATTCGATGTTGGCCCAAACAAGGTTTTGCTATCGCAAACAAATCGTTAAGCATTTTTGCGCTAACTGCGGTTTGATTTTTTTTGTTTTCTTTTCCCAGAAGTGGTTTAAAACATGGCATAGTTCAGAGGGGTTCCCTTCGCATTTGCTTGCTTGCTGAGAGACCTTTCTCCTTTCAAACTCATGTCGAGGTTTCCCTAACATCCACAGGTCGATCTAGCACCAACAAATTTCTAATTCTTTTAAAAAGTCTGTCCTCGATCCCTCACTTTCAGTGTACCGGTAGGTTCTGACTAGTACGTCGGCTTAAGAAGTCGGTGAAGTTCTGACATCATCTAATTTCTATCTGCAAATATTGGTCGTCTCTCCTTAATCTCACTTTCATACGTGCCTCTACGCTCAGGACTCCATTTCATGCATATATTTGTTGAACTGTTTGCAAGCCTCAGGAAGGGAGTTTCGTAATATTGCCTGTTCGTATGGCTGCCAGTCAGTTTTTGAAAGTTGACCGCTGTTCGCTTTCGAGTTGAAGTTTCTCCAATTCCTGATTCACCTATAGTGGGATGGGTCTAATGCTTTCCGACTCGTTGTTTTATATTTTGTAATGAATTTGATTGGTAAACGGTCCGTAATGTATAAGTCGGTAAGTGCTTGTGATGTCACTGAGGTATTTTCGTGTTCGTTCTGGTCCTCGAAGCTGACGCATTCATCCAGCACGTTTCCACATCGCGTGTTACAAAGCTGATAGTTTTTTAGATTTTTGCTTTTTAGTTGGTCGAGTAAGGATTCCCGTTCTGGATTCGAATTGAGGTTATCCATGAATAAGGGGACGGTGGTGGTTAAACACTGATTTTCGAGGATTGTGTCCCAGTTCGATAACATATTCTCTATCCGACAGTTTTTTGGTGCATAGGATATTACCAGAATGATTCGCTGAATTTTTAATACTATTTGCTCACATGTGCAGCCGATGGTTTTCACCGTATAGTCAAACTGTTTCGCACAGTTTTCATACTACCCATATCAGTCTCTCTCTGCGTTTTTTTTCGGCAGTTGGTACACATACCAAAGCCCTTTACATTGTATATGTGCAGTGGAGTGTCCTTATGAAACCATATTTAAGCCACTGTGTTACGGATCTCTAGGGATTTCTGTTTTATAAATGATCTTGCATTTATGAACATTCCTGCTATCGTGGCAACTGCTTCCTCAGTATTTCCCTCTTGAGCACTTGGGTGCTGCAAGTCTGAGTTCTTGCACAACTGTTACGTTCGTCCTTTCCTTTGCGCCTTCATGTTCCTGCTCGCAGGTATATGCACCGGGTTATTCGGTGCATTGTTGTTCGTTGTGCTTGGTGGCCGATTACCTGCAATAGAAGCTAGAGAAATACTTCGAGCAGGCAATGCGCGATATAAGGGACGGTCATTCCTTAGCTGCACAATTCGCAATTTCTTAAGAAGAAAACGTGTTACCCCCACTTTTTCGTTTTCCTGTCCAGCCCTCCTGCATAATATTCTATCATAATTCAGCTCGTCTATATCATAATAGAATCACGTCGAACATACGCATGTAGAAGGGACTGTATTTTTGAAAGGCGCTTTCTTCTTAGTGAACTCGAGAATGTAGCGGTGTGCTTGACATTCAAACGTAACTTTAAATGGTCGTGATCCCTTCGATACGGACAGATAATCTAGGTGTCTCTTCATGGGGATACGTCGTAGGATTTTGACAATTGGTGACTTTCGCCTCGCGTAGCATATTTGTTCGTTTGGTAGCATCTTAAGTTGTCGCATTTGGGACACCGTGGGACAAAAACCGCTTATTCTTATTCTTAAATGTGTGGCTGAGCGGTCGCATCTGCTCTCCATCTCCATAAATGTACGAAATCGACTTGGATGCGTTGAAGAAGAAGATAGCTGCGATACTGCTGCCGCCGCTGACGTCAGCAGTATCTGACAAACTACAGGCGGCAATGCAACTCGTAAATGATCGACTCGATAAGCTTGTAGAGCTTTTGTCGACAAACAGATCATCAGCGACTCAACTTGTTTTGAACCTCAACTATATTCAGTGATGGTAAGGATGATGCAAATGGACGGGAATGTATTAGACGAGAGGAATAAAATACGGTCCTAACAAATACGATAATAATAATAATATTAATAAATAATAAGATAAAAGTGCCTATCTAGACATCCACATTACGCAACAGACTAATTCGCCACCCAGTTAATATAATGCTATTGAATAAACAATGACGCTTTGTACTGGGAAATTATTTTACCGCAAATTTTAACACGACAGTAAACTTTGAAAATCGTGAAAAGTAACAACACAAAAATTTTGCTCAACACTGGAAAGGAAACTGATGTCTCGACCGTCCCATGATGGTGTGTGCGACAGCGTAAATATATATATATATAATCTATATATATATAATATATATTATATATATATATATTAGTTTCTTAACGACACCATCAAGTGAGTTTAAAGTGAATGTCTGACTGGAGAGACGAAGTAAACAAACATGAGCCTAATGAACCTAATTACGAAGAGACGCTAAATAAACAAGCGCATCGTACATGAGCACTTATTGCCTATGTCCTCATCAACAATGCACAACAATCTGTGCCGTTATAGGCTTCGTTATTTCACATGCCCACATTAAGACCCTTTAAAAACTGGGAAAGGAACATAGGTATTACAGTTATCCGATTTTGTTACCATATGAAAATTACTCATTTTAGCATATAGACGAGATTTAATACTACCTCATTTGTCCAACTTATCTATGCAAACGTGACAATTCCATTAGAATCGCAGCAAATACGTGAACTGATGGGATTTCTGAAACCGTTTCCTTCCTCCTTTAAAGATCCTCGGCAAAAAAAAAAATCCTTTACCACTGAACTATTACTAAATCTGAATATTCTGCAGTAAATAAAGTTTAAAAAAGAAACAAACTGTCAACGTACATGAAAAAAGAAGGAAAATAACTGCATGTTCGATTACACAGAACTGCAAAACGCACAATACTGTCTGGTATTCGAATTATAATGATACAGCCTGCACAACGCGCTCGGATTCAGAAGAGATGGAAGAGTGACCCTGTCGAGCACTCGACCCACAACGTAACTCTATAACTCTAGCGAGAGTGTTCGGAGAAAGCAGGCTTGACCTCACCCTCACTGCCCCTCTTTGTACATCAACCGTGTTCAAACCCNATCATGGTATGGACTAACCGCCTGGCCCTTTCACAACAATATCATCAACAACATGTGTATACAATAACAAATTGTCATTCACAAAACGGTCATAAAATCAACAAATGAACGAAACCCTAACGTCATTTGGAGAAAAGGAATTTAGCCCAATGATAACTGAACATGAAAATTTCAATAACAAAACAAATCGAAAAACTCAATACTGAAGTGCTCCAAACAACTCTTACTGTCATGTGACCAATAAATGCATGTTTATTTGAAAACAAAAAAAGTAATACGCTGCGTGCCTCGTCCGAAATGATAGATGGAGTGGTAAAAAATTAGCTAGTCTGCTAAATTTAGTATGTTCTGATCCACAATGCAAAATAATGATTTTCCTGTTCAGCTTTCAGTTACGTTTTCCATGAAGAAAGTTATAAAACTGCCAACACAACTACAATAACAGCCAATTCTTCTAGTAGAGGTAAGGCTTGCAGACAACGAATATCTTACCACTTTTTTGCATTCTGATCTCTCCTCTTCCACACTCCCATCCCCAGACGGACTATTTATAACAAAACAAACACTCGTACTCTTTCGGGACAGCGAGAAAAAAGATTACGCATTTTATAGTGACCAGTGTTAACCGAACAATATGCTCCTGAATTCGGAACTACAACGTCGCTACTTCGGGATTCTTCGAATTTCGTTTGAAAGCCAAAACGCGAACGTCATTACTGCCATCGAACCACTCTGGTGAAGTGCACCTAACCATACGGGAACATAATGCACCTGAAGCAAATTGAAATTAGCCGATAATATATCCAAAAATTGAATGAAAAGAGTGAAATTGTGATGATGCTCTTATGGAAAGCCATCTTTAAAAGCGCTCGGTTTTCGATCAACCTGATCGCACTAAACGCAATCGATAAGTTCAGCCAAACAAATATTAAAAAAGACGCGGAGATTATGAAACATCACGGTCAATTTAAACCTAAAATGAAAGCCCAATATTGAAAAAGCCTCCTTTGCTCTTTCGCTTCTTCTCCTCTCACGTTTAACGTCCACCGCAGCAACGAACAGACGCGGTTCGTAAAATTAAACGGGGTAAAAATTCGAAGTTATTGGATCACGAACTTCGCCACTTCCGTCTTCTTAACTAAGAAAAATTCGTGAGTGGAGTAGTATGGAAGAAAGCTGAGAGGACGGCAACAGAGTGGATGAAATCGTAGCCGCAAAAAGGCTTAAAGAGTTTCTAGAAAAAAGAAATCACCGGCCATCATAACGGCTCTGCGGCCAACGTATCTGTTCAAGAATAGACTTATTCCTTGGCACCAATTTCTTGAAATGAAGGCATGGGAAATGGGGTTCTTGACGCCTGAGGCAAGCGAGTTCATAACCATGAGATATAATTTTAAAATTTGAAAAAAAACAAAGTCAAAGTGAAAAAAAAAAACAAAGAGATGTACCAGGGCAGCAATACCGAGCAACACCTGCGCATAGCCCATTGCCATTGTCGAGTTTAACGCAATTTTTGCTCTTCTCCCTAGGTTCATTCTTCGCCCTATCAGCCAAGTAGCTGTTATCGAAACCAATGTCAAATATGCCTGTAATTTCATTCATATTATTTATTCGCCCTTATAATAAGCATACTTTTTAACATGTAAATTTTTGCTTTATTTACTTACTGTTAAAGCCGTTGGCAAAGTTACTTCACTCTTGTTCAAATCAAGAAATGGACATGACGAATATACCACATCGTGTCATCCACAAATCGATGCGACCTAGTCAAAAATCGCTCCCACTTCAGTGCTGATTTCAAAACGCTGGCAAAAGTTCTAACATACGACCGAAGGGCTAGGGAAAATTGACGTAGAAACAGTGTAAAGTTGTTACGGAAGATAGATACGCCACGATGGAGCGCAGCTCTGTTCGCTGTCATCGCTTAACGGAGTCAGATGACCCCAGAAACAGATGTCGTCTGCGAGCTAAGCGTATTTCCAGTCGAATAACAGCGCATCCTAACAAAACCGTTTTTTGCTCGGCTTCAGTGTAATTCTAGAGCTTTGTATTTAACGTTTCGCTCATCACTGGATAATTCAGCGAACAATTCATCACCAGCCAGAATCCAGAAACCGAACCCATGTCGCGTACTCACCGACACCCCACACTTCCCCTGCACCACTCCTACCCAAACTCAAATAAATTTTTCCTCTCGATTCGAACAGTACAGTTTATAAAGTTCCTCATGACCCCTCCCTCCCTCACCACCAAAACTCTCCGCCCGCCATTTGCCTAACTCTGTATATGGCGATGAGGACCATCTCAGGCATGCCATTTGCGACAAACAACCTTAATACTATCCCAAAATACAAACAATCTGTATTAGCATAGGAACCTATTTTTAGCAAGCAGGTTTAGCAATGAGTAGCATAATGGACATTTAAAAAACCATGGTGAGGCATAACGTGGCGTAGTAAGGTCATAGGACAACCGACTGCGATGGATACTTGAAACACATGATACTTAGTAAGTAAATAATACTTGAAATTATGGAAATATATGAGGGAAGATAGGCAGAATTTGGGCGTCTTTTTTTAAACCGATTATGAGAGGAAGGATGCAGCATCCCTAGACAATTTCAACTTGTAAGTGGATTCACCTCAACCCTGAGTGTTGACTTCTTCGGCCGCCTATTTTTAATGCAAAATTTGGCCCGAAAATTCATACGATGAACAGAATTTACGGAACTGAATGAGAATGGTGCTAATCCCCTCCCCTCACTCCCCCCACTCCTTGCCTAAGATGTCCGACTTCACCGAATAATACATATAACACAAAGGAGGACTACCGTAGGAAGAAAAGTACGACAACTGCATCAATCGCCTCGTGCTCCCATGGATTCTTGGAGTTAGTAGACACAGAAAAGCCAAGATGATGGACGAGGAATCTTAAGAAGAAATAGATAGCACATCTTGATTATCAATGTTCCGCTCAAAACCCAAACGCGACGCTTGTTGGACAAAACATCTAAATCTGAAAAACTTTCCAAGCACTCTTAAACACGTTTATAAAACCAAACTTACCAGGTTTCTATGCAAGAACTGAGCCGTTGTCGGGTTATCGAAACAGTTTTTCCACTTTGGCTTCTTCGTTATCAAGTCATCAGGGATCCAACGATCCGCAAACTTAGGCCACGAATTGTACACCAAACCAGCATCCAAACCCGCAACGAACGCGCCTATATTGAGCATTACAATTCATTGCTAATGCAACAGATAACAAGGTAAATGAACTGTCAGTCAGTGAACCAGATCATTTCTTTCCCTAACGAGTTTAAATAACTGCCGATTGACGGGCAATTCTGGCAGATTAATGATCGATGTTGTAAAAATTTTTAGCTAGTGATCACCTTACCTGTCTTACATCCGCACATTTAGTTAAGAAAACAAACTTCGACGACAATTAAAAAAGCATAGAGGTAGCATTCATGGATGTTTAGGCGATTAGCACCAAGGTCACTACCTGTGAAGGTCAATTTGGGCGCTTCTATTTTGGACTTGGCTGTACTATGATCACACCAAAGCGTTCAAATAACAATATTACAAAACGCTGCAAGCACCATTTCAAGGTAGCAAATACCGGTATAACTACTAGTCCTGGTTATGAGCTGCTTTCTTCACTCCACTTCCACGTTTCCTCATATTTCCTGGTTAACATATGCGATACTGCAATGTCGAAAGAGTTTCACTTCCTTCCTATTCAGACTGATCGTGATTTGAAGAAAACTAATCGAATTAACCGCTTGCGTACATACTGAAGACTATTAATCGCTTACAGGCTCAATACTGCAATTCATCGTTACCGCAAAATCATAAAATTATCCCAGCTAAAATTCACTAACAACCAATCCGATAAATGTGATTACAAAACAAGCAATATTACACCCAATTTTGTTTCGCATCAATGAGGTAAAGTAAAGTGGAAGCCCAAACCAAAAATATGAACAGCTAAGAAAGAAAGTTATACTTTCGTTAAATCTCAAAAACAGAAAGAAATTCGAGCCTATAGAGCCTATCGAAAATGCTTACCCATAACGGCAGTTAGGACGATCAGTGTTTTCGAGCAATGAGTCATACCCCGAAGTTGACCTATCTTCGGTAAATGGGTATGCTGCAAGCAAACAAAATGATAAGCACCTTTTCTTTAGTAAACCAATATTTTTGTCCATCTGTTCAGTCGAATAAACTGCAATGTCACCTCTCTTTTACATTCGCTTCGATGATTCCTTCCTCTAGTACGGCCGACTATTGCGCAAATTGTCCAACCTTGTTAACTCACTCAATCAGGCCGCAATTTTTATTGCTAGTTATAAAATGGAATTGCATGTTTTTGGGAATGCCAGCCACTTGTGTTTCGTTATCTGTTTCATGCACTCCTTCCGCTCAGTCATCGGCTCGTTTACGTACGAATTCGTTCGCCCAACTGGTTTTCATCTTGTAGGGGTTCACATTCTTCTTTAAAGAGCGAGTAAATTTAAAAAAAAAAACTATACGTCCTCTCTTACAACTTTTATGTAAGCTTCCATTTTGTGACTTTTTTTGTCTTAGGAAATCCCGATCTTTTCTACGGAAACAAGCCGATTTTTTTGGGTTCTAATTAAAAGAATAATAAGAAAAGATTATACGTTCTCGCCGCAAAAAAACACAGATATAAGCTTGAGTTGATCAGAACCAGATAAGAATCATTTTTAACTAACAGGTCCAATGCCTTCACCAGTGGAACAATCGGCGAGGAAAATGTGAGGAAAATTCGTTTATAACACAAGGACATTACTGATGAATTACGCATGAGGCTACTGATAAAATGCAGCCTATGAATACATCTCTGCCCATATGAAGTGTAACAGGTCTCCTTTCCGCGAATATTTTTGTGGTTTTCGGGTTTTGCAGCTCTCCCAAACAACCAGCTTTTTCAATTAGGAAACTGCAAAGAAGGCCAAATATACATTCAACGAAGGCTCTTCGCTTTAGCTTCGTAAATGAATATCTTTAGGCAAACGATGGACGTCTCAAAATTTGCAGCCTCTATAACCTCTTCTCCGTTCTTTAGTCGACTTTTCTCGACTCCGACTCGAGCAAGTGTAGACTTCTTGACTCTGTACGATTTTCAGGGCACCTACTGCCCTTCTCCGAGTGTTCCCATAAACACTAAGGGATCGCGGTGCCATTAAAGCTTGCTTTCCTTCCAATTCCGCCCGACATTTTGCCTGACTTTCCTAGCCGCTGACTTCTTCACGCCTAATATGTGGAAAAACACGAAGAATTTCAGGATCCCCATCTCGTTTCCTGCTTTCTTTAGGTACCTATCGCACTTTGAGATACGCCTTCCCCTCCTAAAATTCCCTTTCTAAACCATGTCAGCACGAACCGTTGCCTCTGCAGCTGTTTCAAACAATCCATGCGAGCTAAAATTTTAGCCTATCGCTGAAAATTTAAGCTGATTGGAGCAAAAATGGTCACTCTTTCACCCAACCTACTTAACTACATCGAACGAACAGTTAATGACTCCAGCTTCAACAGCATCGCAAGGTTCATGGTAATCATAAGCTATTACTACAAAATGTAGAATCATCTTGGCTTTGGCTGTCACTGGCCCAAAATATGTTCTTCGGCACCAACTCAAATTTTGCGCTCGCTATTCATATTGTTGTAGCGTCGGCTCCAGGCCACCTTGTTAGGTGAAGAGCGCAGCGGGCGTTTCGTTGCGACGAATAAACCACCGCCTCTATGGCCGCTTTAGAGAGTTTCATAAAGAAGTACACAGTCAAAGAATCAAAATCACGAAAAATTTTTGGTTCTGGTTTCGACATCGGAAAAAAGGCTGCTCCTGATGACCCTGAGAGCGGAGAAAGAAGGGCGACTCCCGACTCCGATCCCTTTAAGAAAAAGGAGTCAATCACTGGTAGCAACGTACACGCGGATGTCAGAAGGTGAGCTAGGGAGAAACACTTACCTAGCTAAAAAGAAACGGTAAAAACGTCAGCTTACATCATGAGGAGCTAAAATATGCGACAGACCAGTCCAAAGATATATCGTATAAAGTACAATAGCCATCGTTAGATGAGTAGCCAAACGGTATTGCGACACCCGCGGTATATCTGTATTCGAGTTATTGCTCGGATCAAGACCAGATTTAACCATCCACCAGCCAACGAGACCCTAAATAAACTCCTTTTCACTCTGATTCCAACCAGTTAAATAGAACTAATTTTCCGCCACATTTTCAGGTACATTTTGATGAACAATTTCATAAGTGACAGCTTTAAAGAACCTATATTCATTTATATTCTCCGCATAGACTTCCCGATATTAAGGCATAAATGTTTCAGACCGACTGGAAAACCGATTTAATGAGGAACTCATTACCTATGCACAAAACCAACACAATCTTCCATCGAAGCAAAGTTGAATTCTTTTAATCAGCAAAGACAGAAGTTTCCATTTCAAGGAAAACTCGAATATTTCAATTACCTGTGCAATAAGAAGCGATCCAGCGATCATCATTCTCTTCTTCATCGGTGTACTGAATCTGCCCTTTGCCCAGAAATAAACGCACGGCAGGAGGAAAACTACCCCAACAGCACGACCCCACATCCTGTGAAGATATTCCATCGTCCAGATGAACTTGAACTGTGCTAGCGTCATCTCTTCGTTACTTGACTTACTTAAATGAATAACTAAAATGACTTACTTAACTTAAATGAATTACTTAAATGAGTTACTTAAATAATAAATGAATAGATAAATTTCTTTTCTTCACAGTTAAATCACCTGCTTTCAGTCGACAGATAAGAAGTCTCGACGATAACATAAAGCAGAGACAGAGGGAGAGAGGGGGAGAAAAAAACAGAGGTAAAGAGAAAGAAAGAAACCACTCATGGTCAAGAAAGCCGCATATGTGCAGTACACAGAATTCGCTTCAAGCAACATTTCAATCGATTTTTTACCGCTAAATTCTTTTAACCTTAATTTTTGAATGTAATCATGGTGTCCGTTATACCAACTTACAACTTAGAAATTTTCGTTTCAAAAAATTTCCGACAAACCAAAATTACATTGGACAAACGCACTATTTATATTCGGGGAATTGTTTGTATCGCTCAAATTCCTCCTCCCATTGTCCTTTACCGAATGGAGGTTTCATCGATCGAAACAAGTCCCAGTTCACCATACTCAAGCCTGATTCGGTCAATCTGCAACAGCATCCAATAAAAAAAAGCTCAGCCAAAGAAATCATACCTTGACTGACTGAGTGAATCATCGATGCGAAAACCTTCTTCGCCCACTTTAATCGTATGGGCGATTATAACTTCGATTTGAAAATATTCTTTTCTTAGAGATCCGATATCAAGTTGCGTCAGGAACGTTAATCCACCGCTCTTTTAAAACTAATGGTAGTTGTGACTGCATATTGCTTATTCTACCTTTCGGAGGCGTCTGTCCGAATTCCCTACCAAGGTCCGGAACATGTGCACAAACCGCGTCCAAACTAGCCTTCATTTTGGTGACCCCATCGTACCTCGTAAGCAAAGAGCAATAAACTCTATAATCTCAAAGAGAAAAGAAAGAAATCCCTTTTCTAAACTCAATTACGTTCCTCTACAACTTCCCGCACCACGATGAACATAAGCAGGTTAATATCAGCTGAGCGTGATATCAGGCTGATTTCAGTTGAGCGTGACATCAGCTTTCTCGCCTTAGTACTCGTCAACACCTTTTGCTAGCCCCTCATTCGTTAGAGTACTGCTTCTGCTTCACGCTTTCAACGAATTTCATCGCAATGCAAATGAGTACGTTCAGCAATTTAAAGATCGCACTTAGCATTTCATATATCGTCGCATACAACCACGACAGCTGTCTTACTTCAGAAAAACGCGCTGTGGATAAATGATTTGCTATTCTAGAAGATGGACTGTTAGAGGTGAAGCCATCGAAGCGAGGCAGCTTGCTGGAGTCCTCCGTAACACTGCACTTCAGAATGTGTTTCTTACTAAAAACAAAACAAAATAACCTTGTAACTCCGCCAAGCGCGACCGCACCATACACCATTCCAGCACATCCAAGAAGCCACGCGCCAATAACCCTTCTTTGAGACGCCGTCTGCCCTTCGGTTAATTGAGTACCCAGAATTACGTACCGTTTGCTCACTTTCTGTCTGAAACGAAGCGGTATCATCTTAGTAAATTCCAGATTAACATCG